>CM076582.1:1416250602-1416456269 GCA_034641835.2 Pinus albicaulis | reverse complement strand
TCTAAAACTCATAAAATATACCAACTTGGAAATATAATTTATTTCCATGGAAGAATATAAATTATTATAAATAAAATAATTAAGAAATAATTCTTCTAATATTCTTATAATCAACAATTACAAGAATATTCTTCATTTAATATCAATATAATAATTAATAATATTTAATTATTTAATAACCCTCATTTTATGAGAGTTTTTATGGTGGCTTATGCGAGGGATATTACACTTAGTTAAACGACGGACAAGTCCATCGTGCAATCACCATTAGATCGCAAGGCTCCATATCGACGGCACGCACGCATATCACTTGGCATCATGGTACGAACGTTAACGCGTGATGGCGCGCTCTGGATGGTGGTTTTCCGTGGGTCCACTTCGCCATGCATCAACAGGTCTATGGAATCGCTCGTGTTCAGGAATTACGGCCTATTCACCCAAAAGTGGTGCGATATGGGAAATCCGCCTTGCAAACCCACTCACGGTTTTTTTTTTGTACAGTGCTAACTACGGTTCATGCTGGTTGCCCTGTCCTTCTCATTCACTAACTCACGTCTAAACCACGGTTCTGGTCTCGAAAGAAACAACTCTATCTCTTTATAAAGCGGGAATTTTTATATTTGAACACTGTTCCCAACCACAATTCCTCTGCACAGACCTCGCCTGCAGGTGGGGTGAATTCATAGGGTTATCCAAACAATTTACGAGAATTCAAAGACAGAGAAACGGAATTTCCAGTGCACAATCACCTCATAGTTAAACAATTCTTCACAATTATCACTTTAGATAGTTTGGAAATCAACAGGACTAGAAGTCTATTCAATACATAGAGTTTTATTACAGAAATTTCTCCTCTCTTCTTCTCTGCCCCCCAATACATCTGAGGGATTACATTGATATACATGAACACTTGTCTGTTCAGTTCTTCTGTGAGGACCGTTTTAGAAAACCAACAACCTAATTACAATTTATTCAAATAATTGAAATATGACAGATGGGCTAACTATTCCACTTCTACTAACTGTAACTAATCTAAATAATATAGTCAGCTGAGGTATTGACACCTAGCTGTTACAATTCAAATATTTTCGACTCCTACTAGCCACAACATGTGGACAAACCTCCTACATTGTTGGCTAGTGTCTAATGCCCCTGCATCAATTATCAACCATGTTTGACCATTATTGGTTTCCATATTGACACAAAATTTGTCACAATATGACATTGGATCGTGGTTGACCAAGGTTGATTTCTTTATTGACAGAATCTTTGTGACCATGCGACGTTGAACCATGGTTGACCATGATTGATTTCACACAACCCGACTCACCATGGTTGACCGTGGTTTGGCAATATTGAATATCACTAAATAATATTGACCTTTGTTGGCCATGGTTGATATTAAACTTGAATATAAAGCTAAATATTATAATCCCTAACATCATAATCCCAACATTTTATAATCCCTAAGATTAATATTATAAACCAGAAGGTAAATATATTGAACCATAAGTTTAATATATTAAACTATAGGATTATAAAGCCTGACATTAGTATTCTATACCCAAGGGATTAATATTATAAACTCTTGTGATTAATAAACCCTATGATTAGTTATATAAACCCCTAAATTATAAACCTTAACATTATAAACCCTAAACCCAAAAGAAAAACAACATAAGCACTAAATCCTAAACCAATATTATAAACCACACTATTAATCCTAATTTACTCAATGTTAGTATGCGGCATTGAATAAATTGCAATGTAATGCATGAACACCAATATTAGAAACATAATATTAAAACCCCTAATATTATAAACCCTAACATTAGAAACCTTGATATTAAACCCAATTTTATAATTTTTCATTGTGACAATGAATTTTGATGCAATGTAACATTGCGACAATCATTGTTAGATTTATTGACACAATGAAACAATGTTTGTCACAATACCATATTGCTCATATTTCTGTACCATTTCAACATCATGATATTAAACCTTAATATTAAGTTGTATATTATAAACCCTAACTTCATACATGAAATATTGTAAACATCAATGTAATATACTAAACCTAAGATTATAAAACCTAACATTAGTATTAAAAACCCAATGGCTTAATATTAATAAACCCAATGGCTTAATATTAATAAACCTGGTGGATTAATATAATAAACTTTTATGGTTAATAAATACGGGGTATTAATATTAGATCCCCAAGAAATTGATATTAAAAATTGAAGGGTTGAATATTATACACCCTTGGGATTAATATTATGTACCCTTACGGTTAATATAATAACCAAAATGATTAAACCCTTGGGTTGATAAAATTAATCAAATGGAGGGGGAATTTATGTTAATACTGGATATTTTTAATATTTAATATTAAATCATTTTTAATTATAAATATTATTAATATTAATGTTACAATGTTATTAATAATTTGAACATTTTTTTTTAATAACATTAAATGGTAATAAATTTTTAAAATTATTATGATTAATAATGTTATTAACATTATTATTTTCAAATAATATTAATATTTTATAACTAATTGTTTTAAAAATATTGCTAATAATATTCTTTTTAAAATAATTTTAATGTTATTGTTATTATTAATCATAATCTATAGTTATATTTTTTAAGAGATATTATTTTTCTATCATAATAACTATTATAAACTTATAAAAAACTGATTGTAATCTATTTATAAACTAATTTATAGGTTTACCAATAATATTATAAACCAAGGTATTAATATTATAAACTTTTGTGATTAACATTATATGCTTGATAGATTAACATTATAAACCTAAAGTATTAAACCTTTTGATTTTTATTTTAATATCTTGGATTTATAATATTAAATTTTAAAATCTATAAATATTAAAAATATTATATAAAAATATATAACTTAATATAAAACATTTTTTAATTAAAAAAAATTATAAGTTTTCAAGGATTATATTTTTTTTTATGACCAATATATCAACCCACAGCGCCTTAACACAATATTTGATCATCATCTATTCATGACAGCTTGATTTTTTTAAATAAAAAATTGTAAAAATAAATAATATATTTCTTAAAATTTAATATGAAAATTTAACATAAACAAAAACCATATTTTATAAAATTTCAATGTAAAAACTAATATTATTCTTCAATGCAATATTAAAAGTTAAATATAATATTAAGTCCTAAAATTTAATATCAAAACAAACATATTTTCCTCAGATTTGGCTAAAGCTTATTTGTCATCTCTCAATGCTTGCATTTTTTACTCGTTTATGCTGTGTTGAAATTGATATATTTACCATTATCCACCATTATTTATTAAATCCCGCAAAATAAAGAGCCAATCATTATTTGAAATTTAATTTTTTAACTTTTATAAAATTTAATTTCTGTAAAAAAATTATACTTTAATATTAAAACTTAATATTGTACTATTGTAAACTTAAATGTTTGTGATTGACTCACAATATCTTTGTATAACACATTTAAATTTATCATATTATTAAATAATATTTAAATAAATAATATATTTATTAAAATTTAAGATGGAAATTTAAAATAAAATAACCATATGTATTTCAAACTTTTTTTTTACTTGTACTGAATTTTCAAATGAGAATATTCAAATAAAAAGAAGAAAACATGTTTAAATGTATCATCTTTAATAAAAATTTAATGCAAACCCTTTTTTATTAAAATTTATGATGGAAATTTAAAATAAAATAACCATATTTATTTAAAACATTTTTTATCTGAATTGAATTTGCAAATGACTATTCAAACAGGAAGAAGAAACTCATCCATTCACAACCCATTAAAATATAAAATTAAAACCCAAAACCTAATATTATAATATGTTATATTAATAACATTTTTATTTGCCAATTTTATATATATAGAGAAAGAAATTCTAGTTAATTTTAAATGAAACTAATTTATCTGAAATTTAGTTAAAGAAGAGTGGAGACACTAGAGATGTTAAAGAGGAAAAGTATAGTAATTAAAAATAAATTTCATTTAACATATTAAAATGTATTATGTATTGTTAAAATCATATTAATATACTAAATTTAGTAATTTTAAAAAAAAATTGTTTATGTTAGGATTTGACTTATGTGATCTATAAATTGTGTATAAATTATTTCTGTGAAAATCACATTCAAGTAGATTTTGTTGACGTGTTTTGAACCAGCCAGTGTGGTTCATCATCACGATAAGATGAGAAATCTGATCTAGGACACAGTTTAAATAGATAGGAAACTCCAACTAGCCGTTGTGGAATAACAACTAGTTTAACTGAATAAAAAAATACAAAGACAAAATAATAGTTGAATTATTATTTTTATATTTTATCTAATAATTAAAATATTTATATATAATTAATTAATAATAATCCAAAATTCTAAGATTATAAAAAGGAAAAAAAAACAATATAAAAATAAAAAATAAATAAATAAAAATAAAAACAAAAATTAATAAAATAAACATAAAAATAAATAAATAAATAAATAAATATAAATATAAAATATAAAAATATAAAAATATAATAAAAATAAAAATAAATAAATAAATAAAATAAAAAATAAAGTAAAATAATAAAAAATAAAATAAAATGAAATAAAATTAAAAAATTAAAATAAAATAAAATAAAAATAGATAGATAAATAAATAAAATAAAAATAAATAAATGGAAAATAATAATATTAAATAAATAATAATAATATTGATGATAATTCCATAAATAAATAAATAGACAATAAATAAATAAATACTAATAATAAATAAATAAATAATTAAATTAAAAAAAAAATGGAAGAAACCGAGGAATAGAGGAGAAGAAAGGAAACGAAGGAGAACAGAAGGGAAGAAAACCAATAACTAAGAATGAAGGGTAGGGATCCAGAATCTGCTAACACTCCACCCATCATCCTTGTTAAGGTTGAATGGCTATTTCGAAAGGCGTCGACAAAATCTGCTTCAATGTGATTTTCACCGAAGGAATTCATACTAATTGTTTATATTAAATTTAATATGAAAATTTAATATTATATTATATATTATGTTAACAATACAAAAAACTAATATTATATAAATTATATTAATATTTGAAATCTAAAATCTAAAATGACTATTATAACTTAAAACCATTAATTCATGTTATAAAACCATAGTAATGTTTTGGCAATTTGATGAATTAATGAAGATCAATGAATGAGACATACAAATATTTGGATCATTATTAATTATGTACAACCACGTTTCAATCAATTTAACACTTTTATTTTTAATTCTATTTCCTTAATCTAAGTGTTGATAAATAACTTGTACAGTAAAATTTTAATTATCTTTTATAAAAAATTAATTTAAATAAGGTCTAAACATATGATTTAAATATTCATGAAAATTAGTGATGGAAATTCCATCTATTAATTTAGTAATAACGATCATAATATACTTGCATCTTTAAAATTACACCATCCAATAAAACAAATTAATTAAGAAAAAAATTAAAATAACAAAAAAAACTCAAAAAAAACTCCTATTAAAATAATTATCAATTTTGACATTATAACTAAACAATTTCATGCTTCAAATATACTTTCTTCAAGATATTCATTATATATTTGCAAACATTATTTTGGTGAGAAGATTCAAAGTTAATTACATAGATAAGTGAACAATGTAAAACATATAACTTATTTCTGTTGTTTTATGAATTTACAACTAATATTAAGTTTTAATTTTCAATGCCATGAATATTATTAACGTTAAACTTGTATCTGTAACATAACCTTAAGATTTTTTTTTGATACATCAATGTTATAGGATATCTTATTAACTCGATAATGTGATTTAGTTAGAATGCTATAAAATATCCAATTAAACATGCAAAATCTAAAGATATTTTTCGTGCCATCCCCATGAATTGAATCCACGTTTGCAACTCGGCACGAAATGTACCTTGAATAATATTTTCAATCTCTAACATCGCGTAGATCCTATTATCCATGTATATTCCTAGGAAATATTGTTCAATGTAAATCCCGATGCATCAAAAATGTATGTTTCGTGTTTTAGGCCCTTCGTAATAGTACTATTGATAGGTACATATTTATAACAGTACTATTGGTAGGTACATATTAACGCTGTGTACAGAATAGTTTACATTTAAAAAAAATTAATGTCTTTTTATATAGTTTAATTTTTTTTTTAAATATATAAATGCAAACAATGATTTAATTTGTTTTTATAATATTTAGATGGCATAATTTAAATTTGTAATTTAAATATATTTTTGTTAAATTTAAAAAATAATAAAAAATTATTTTTTACAAAAACCAAAATGTAAAATAAAAAAACTACTTGAAATGTCCCATAAAAATGTTTTGATAACATTTTTCATGTTAGAATAATTTGATATTATTCTTGTATTATCTTATTAATGAATGTCAATGTTACTTCATTTCTCATATGTATGAGAGAATGAAGTTTATATTGAAATATCTTAATTATATGGATGTTCAAATCATTTATCTAAGTGGTATATTATTGTAAATATATATAACATAAAATTGATATAACATTGTGTTACTAGTCTCTGCCAAGGCTAGAATCTAGGAATCAATTTTCCTATTGACCACTGTTACTTTAGCATTGACCAATTCAAGTTATAATGTCTAATTTTGAAAAACAAATAGTTTTTTTTTTTCAATATTATTGTAAAAATTATTTTTCAAACTTTTGATTGTACAATAACTTTGAAGGTCTTATTGCACCCATTTTGACATGTGAATAACTACCTCAATTTTTTTTCATGATTTTTAGATGTAGTTGCAATATTTATGCCATTATTTTTAGATATTTGTGCAATGATTTTTCATTGTTAACCTTTATACAATTACCACCTAAAATTAAAATCCTTTACAACAACTCATTCTCACATAAACAACATATTTACCATGAATTAATGTGCACCATTATTTATTTTTTCTTCAACATTTTAACATGTAGGAGTAAAAGTGTATTTTTTCGAACTAGTAATGGTTACTACCCACCAAAAACGTATGCAAATGTAACACCCCCAAGTTCTATGCTTTTCAAATGAGACATTTGAACATAAATCCAAAGGGGAGTGGACCCCAATGGATAATTGTTATGTGGATATGGTTAAATACTTAATTATGAAAAATAAATAAAATATTGTGCATGCACTATGACTAGATGAGAAAGTGAGATCACATGCCTAATCCATGAGGTAATGGAAAAGGAAAAAGACTTTCCCCAAATCTTTCAAAAATCCTTGAAAGAAATTATTTCTAATTTAGATTTTGAGGAAAAATCTAAATTTCCCCAATGAAGAGGAGTAGTTGGGAAGAGGTGAGAAAAAGCTGGAAAAGCTGAGGAAAAGCTTAAAGCAACTTTAAAGAGTCCCAAAATGGGAAGCCTAGGCTAAACAGGAATAAAGCATCCTGAAATTCTGGACGCGGAATTGGAAACAGGCTTTGGGGAAAGCATAGCTTAAATAAGCTACTCCAGAACAGATTGAGGTTAGTCTGTTCTTGGAGGATCTCTGCTCGGGGGTGAATCCTGGGAGATAAAGAGGATTCTAAGGTTGGGAGGACTGGTCATAGTAGAGGTATGCATGCCTAATGTTGGAGATTTCTGTAAGTCTGTATTAACTATATCCCTGTTTTATGAATTGTGATGTTATGGTTCATTATGCAATTTATGAATTTGTTATGTTATGGTTCCCTATGAAAATTTTAGATTGATTAATTGTTCAGTATCTCATGTAATTGTAAACCCAAACTAGTGATAGCAGGGACAAATGGTTGGAGTATGGGGATGAGTACCTTGTAGGAATGGGGTTAGAGAGGGTAGATCCTTTGAACAACTAATCTAATGATTTTGTATAGGTGTAGCTTGCTGTTTTTTAAAGGAACATTAACTTACTGTGTGTACAGACAGAAAAGGTTAATAAACCAATAACCAGGAACAGCAAGTACCAAACAACTAACCCTATAATAACAATATTGATGGCACAGAATTCCCTGTAACCCATCACAGAAGGTAGGGTGATAGCAGCATGGGGTTTAGTATGTCAGTTGTGTTACAATGGAAAAAAATTGTAAAACTAAGAAATTAAATTATCCTGTTAAATGTAAGTGTAAACATATGAAAACAGGAGTTGAAGCCTAACTAAGTACGAGAATCTAACACTAGGGAGTCTAAACCATCCAGTTCCTATTTGATTGAAGTAAGAGGATCTGTGTCCTAGTTTTCCCATGGAATAGTTGAATCTGCACCAGAGTGTCAACCATGTTGAATGTTGTAACAGTAAGATAAGGGGAAATCCTACTTGAACATCCATGGTGTGATAAGAGTTGGTGTGAGGGAAGATTGTAAGCATAAGTAAAAATACAAGGAACATAGCATCTGTTTACCATCCATATACACTGTTGGGAAAGCAGTTGGAGCAATGGAGGTTAACTGAGTACAGATAGATGTGGGCAAGGAGGCATACATCTATACTTCGATGCTGACCCTTTAAAATGTTGAAAATTTTATAAGACCTGCAAACTGGAAAGTTGAGGAAGGGCTTAGCAATCATCTAGAGTTGGACAAAACTCTGGAAAAGAAAAACCTGAGAAATACAAAGTATTATATATATATAGATATACAAGTCTACTAGGTGGACTGAGAAGAGGGGAGGTCAAGCCAAAAATTCTCATGGAACTTCTTATATTCCATGGCTGTCTATGAGTACTGAAACGAATTTAAAACCCGGATAGCAGAATGAATTTGTAAGTGATTCAGTAACAAAACTATCAAATGTTATCTTGAGCATAACGCAGAGAATATATGAGTTATGTTATATGTGTGGAAAGCTGGGTCTGGGAGACGTGACAAATGGTATCGGAGCACCGGTTCAAAAATTGGGCAAGATATGTGCTCACAAAGAACTAGTAAACTGTTATAAATTTTATGAAAATTAAAAATATTACTTCAAATATCTTGGATATACTTTCAGGTATACCTGTAACAAAGGGTGATGAAATAGAAACACTGGTATGGGAGGTTGGTCAATGGAAATAGTGGTATGTTCCTATAATTTTCTGTTCGTTCAGATGTATTATGGTATGAATTAGCTACACAAAAAAAAATTAAGAGAATCTTTATGTTTGATTTGGTACTACATTTAACAGAGTATATTATAAGGCTTTCACCTTCCAGATACTGTTTAGTTGTAGACCAGATATCTATGGAGTAGAAACCCCAGAAAACTCTAAACCAAGGATGGTTTAAATCTGAAGTTACAAAATCTCCATAGCTAATTAGTTATTAAATGGTTCCTGTAGATATAATGGGCTGCTCTTATGTATGATAGGAAAATATGACAACATAGCTTATTACAGCAGAACTTAAGTCTATATGGTACATAGCTGATAAGAAGCAAGCAAGATATTAGAATATTACAACAAAAGAAGAGTGGTGCTAGAAAAAGAGTAATTCTACTTTATATGAGTATTATAACATTTATAAGTGTATAGAGTGCATCTTTAAATCTATTCTTAATAATTAATGCTCTCTAATCCAGCACTATTGCATACCTATGATTATATTTCAAAAGGAAATTAGAATTTCAGAGTAAGGACTCTAGAGTGTGTATCTTGCATGGTGATCAAACTACTATGGAAATCTTCGCCATAGAAGGGTGATAGCACCGATAACAAGGTTAGAGTAATTGGTATTATAACTTTAAATTCTAAACCTTGAAATAAACATTAAGAATCTAAAGTAAATCTATGATTAGTGTAAATTGAACTTTCGATTTCTTATATATCTATGCATTAAAAATGCTACATATATATGTTAAACAAGATCGAAGAGTTACTCGATGCAATTCTTGTTAACATAAATTTCAATTGAGCCATAAACATAACCATATATGAATTTATATGTTCTAAAAACGAAATAAACGAACTGCTTATATCTAAACAATATATGTACGAAGTAGAATAAGTGCGAATGTTATATCTATAGGAATATATACATATATGACGAGGAAAAAATGGGATACATCAAATGTATCCATAAAATCGGAACGAACATCCAGTAAGGGCACGGCGGCGGGTAGGTGACTCACAGTCAACTGTATATATATGCCGAGTAATAAATCAAGTATTTCGTTCCCTGATTTATATTCGTATTAAGAGCAATTGATAAAACGTTCCATTTATTCTTATAATACGTATAGGTGAATAACACAAAGACTCATATGCCGAGAGATAATAGGGTACCAGCAAGTCTAGGAAAAACTGTAAACAAAACACATATTATGAAAAATAAATAGGGTTATTGGATTCCGGTCTGCGTAGAGTTCTGGGAACAACGCAGGAGGTAAGTTAAGCAAACGAAAATCTGATAATCAAGGCTGCGGCAGTACAGAGCCTGTTAAACACTAGATGATCCGCGAGTCACCATTGAACGAAGGCGTCCTAAGCAGTGGTCGACACTCGCCTTTATTTCTGTGGATGAGTTGCCTGTGCACAATTCCAATACAGGTTTACATGTCCCCGTTACTAGGTGAAAAAAAAAACAAAGATAATACAAATAAAAACTCCCTGAGCAGTTTGACCACGCCGGAGAGGTATTTTAACCGTAATAACATTAATAAGAATTACCAGTATAGAGGTTGAACGAACAGCATAAACCAACGGTAAACATTTTCCGCATCATCCAGCAATAATATCTCTAGTAAATCGATAAATGAACTACTAACGTAGTGGAAACAGACGCGGTAGAAACCCTTGACTTGCACCTACCTTGGGGTCTGAATAACGTTCCACTTCGGCGTTGGACGGACTACAGTCGCATCCAAACATGAAACCATAACCGGGTGCGAGGGTGTTAAAGCGGCTGGGTAGCAACCGGAAAATCGGTATGATTCCGCACCCGAACGTGAGACACCAGAACCTCCTGCAAATATTAGGCACAGGAGATACGTATTAAACACTGTAACGACAGACCTAAAAACGGAAACCTTCACCATTTCACAACTAAGGTAATTCCGAAAACGAAAATAGTAGATCTGGGTAAGAATAGCATGAAAATAGAAAGGCGCCAAGGAGAACAGGGTAATCGCTACCCGACCTTAAATCTCTCGATGCAGGAATTTCTCTCGCCGTTTAGCTGAAGGGGGCCGAGAGAAGGTAAGCACAATCTCAGAAAGAAGAATATCCAGACAAGCAGGAAACGGTAAATAGATCACTCTCAGGGTCTCGGGTTAAAAACATAGAGGAAACCCTAATTTCATCTGGCCGAGAGCTTCAGAAATCCCGAGATGGATTGAGGAAATGCTGCACGTCGGCCAGAAGGTACAAAGTAGGGTTCAAAGGGGCAGCGGAATTAAGGCATCGTATGCACGCCGGTTTGGAAATTAAACTAGATCGGACACCTACCAATGCCGTGCTCAGAAAAAAAAACTGTACCCACAACCGCCGAACCGATAGCTACAGGCTACCCGTCGGGTTCCTACAGAACCAGGTCCGAGGTACACCCTGCAGGTTGCATTCTTCTCACACTTCAGTACACTGCTACTGCACACGGCAGAATCAACGAAAAATCTGGATCCAGCTCACACGTCAACCAGCGGAATAGAAACCTATGGTTAGGCGGTTCTTGCACTCCATACTCGGTACGAGTGTGGAGTACTGTGCAATTGGATCACGACGCGTGGGGATGCCGTATTAAAGCAGAAGCCAAAATGGGGCTAAGAAGACGCCAAGTAAACAGAGCCCATAAATTTTATAGGATCGAACCCTCGCCGCAGCCAACCTGAAGATTTAATGGCTCGGTTACACCTGTACACACAACAGCGATTAGGATTAGATCCGAGTACGAAGGGTCCAAAACACATATCTGTATATCAGAAAGGCGAATGAGGTAAACATACACCCGTCAATCTCTGTGTTTATATCTATATTCCTACGAGTTAACTTGAGTAGCCACTCTGTATTATACCGGCAGATGAAGGTATTATATCGGCTCTATTCTGAATTAAAACGAATCTAAGTTTAAATGCCGTTATAAAAAATATCTTCGGTTTATAATTGGAAAAAAATCGACATATAGCAATAGGCGTGAGATATCAAAAAAAAAAGTATGTCGGAATTAATACATACTAGCGCGAGCACTCTTATAATAAAGTTATACATAATGGGCATATTTATACGATTTCTCATAATAAAGTTATACATAGTGGGCATATATATACAATTTAAGAGTTGATTATGTGAAATTCAAAAGCCGGTTATACAAAGGGAAATCAATAGGTCGTATATATATATATAGACCAAGGCTAGGTATTATACATAAGTGATGTATGTAAGTGTAGATTGGATTATATATCGAGCTGTAAATGAAATAGGTAATTTAAAGGAGGTCCTTTCAATGCAGGCGTCTATGGATATGATGGCGCTTAAATTAAAAATACAAAAGAGTTTTAACCTACAATTGCTATATATCATTATAGGTGTTGCATATACCTATAAATGACATGAAATTAAATATAGCCGAAAGATATATACTCAGGAGTATACAATATTAAACCCATAATAAGAGTTAACAATTCCTTGGTTATATAAACATCTCGATGGGTAAGGATAAATGACCTAAAGGCATATATATTGAAAATGGAAATGAAAAAGGGCCCTAAGGTTATTATAGTAATTGGATTAATAGAATTTTTACCCCTTAAACTATAAGCAAAGTTTAAATAGGGGTGTTTCCAAAAGACTTTGGACCTATATATGCTATATATAGATATTGTGGCAAAGGTCTTGAATGTAAACAGGTTATATATATATATATATATATATATATATAAGTGATATATATATATTTACTCATGAAATTTATATTTTGTTAACTATGGAAAAGGTCTTGGATATAAATATGTTATATATATATATATATATATATGGCACCTCTATATATATAAATATAGTGATTCTATCCTTAACATACACGTGGAGGCGCATATAGTGTCAGGTTAATGGTAGGCGGGTATCATGTAGATTGCAAAAATGGTGGTCATACATTTGTAGAGCCAATGTACGTGTGTTAAATATATATAAGACCATACATCATACATGATCTTGATTTATATGTATGTGAGGGTGGTGAAACCATATAGCGTGAAGGGCAGATAAATAATCATCATTCTTTTCCATACAGCTTGGAAGATTATCGGGTGAACCGTGCAGTTGGTTACCCAAGCGATGATACAATATGTTATATAGGTATCTACCAAAATGATGCCAAAGTGAAACATTAACAATACCTAATAATTAAGTTGGGCCGAAAAAAATATATATATAAAGTTTGACACATATATAATGGGCAGATATATATCTATATATGAGGCGCTAATCGGTATAATGTTAGACCTCTACCTATATATATCTATGACTTTACACTTGCAATAACCATAGGAGTATAAATATAGTTGGGTTATGGAAATGGATAAAAAAAAAAAGGTTAGAGGTCGAAAGTGGGTAAGTGTGACCTTAGCTCCAAATGGATATAACGACTCCCTTAGATAATAATCGATGGGAACTTCATATAGTCCCTTTTATTATAATCATAGTTGATGAGAACATTACATATCCCTTTATTGCATTGGTTGTAATTAAATAAGGGTTAAATGATTTTATTATAATCATAGTTGATGTAAACCTTATATAACCCTTTATTATCTCAGGTATAATTAAAGAATGGTTAAATGAGTGGGTGGCATGGAATTCGAAAAGGGTGATATATCCATTCTTACCTTATATGAAATGAAATAATAGTTTAAAAGGGTAAAGTATTCACTTTGGGGGTTTTAATTAAAGGAGACTTTAAACTTTAATTTAAAGGAGTGGAGTTAAATTAAAGTTCAATAAAAGTAATTTTAGAGGAGGCGGATTTTAATTAAATTAGACCTTAAACTTTAAGTTAAAGAGGTGGTGTTTAAATTAAAGTTTAATCTAGTGGATAAATTCCAAAGAGGTGTATTTAGTTAACTATTTCGTTACAAGTTACTTTGAAAAAGAAAAAGGAGAGTTATATTGGGATATATAGGGAAAGGTGTATAAAAAAAAAACAACAATTTATATTTAATAGAGGTATGTTAAATATAAGTTGTAAATTCTCAATTGTCCTTGTATTGGTTCAAATTAAAACTTTATAAGTCCATCACAAAGGAAAAATGTAAGTTGGTACGAAGGTATAGTACATTAAATAAGAAAAAAAATTTAAGAAGTATTAATTAAACTCTTTGGATTATATATATAGTATATATATGTTTGGTGGATATATATATATATATATATGCGGTGGATTTTATATATACATGATGGAGTTTGTATTATATATATTGTGGATTATATATATATAGAGTGGTTCTATATATATATATGAAAAAGAGTGGAATATTTAAGGATATAAAATATAATGGTTCATATAACAAAGAGTTTTATAAAGAATTTTTTTTTTTATGTTTCACTTTATTGGAATATATATACCATGTGGTGGAATTGAGGATAAATTAAAATGAAACAAATTGCACGTGGGACATAAGTTAAAATCTACAAGTAACATTATAAATATAGGCGATCTGGTTATATGTTATAATGTTAACCTTGTTGAGTTATATGGATATAATATCTTCATACATGTAAGTTATTTCTCAAACTTTATACCCACAGAATTAAAGGAGAAAAAAACAATTCACTGGGGAGTATTAAAAGTGAATTCACCTTAAAAAGCTGCAAGTACAAGGGAAGGACATATTTTATCATATGGCTGAATATTATTGCTCTAAGTATGGTTAAAGGAGTAATAAATACTATGGTGGTAGAATAAATGGTCCCAGTAGAATGTGAAGGAATTTTTTTTTTAAGAAAATGAAAAAGAAGGTATTGGAAGTACAACGATGAACTGAAAAAGGGTAAGCATAATCATGCATATAGTACAATTGTTTTCATTCATTTATGAGTACTAATGAAAAATTGTCAAATTGTTTAGCCAAGTGTGTAACAGGAAATTGTACACTCTGGAAACAAGAAGGAAAAAGGTGAAGATAAATCACCTAGAAACTCCAGAAAGGCTGAATTGGACCAAGTGAGGGAGGAAAAAAAAAAAAAAACCTCACTAAAGAAACAAGAAAGGATAAGTAGTGTACTAAAAGTGCACTGAACTATTATGAACCGGAACGGTTTGACTAATAACTGAAATTCTTAAGTTATTGAAATGCAGAATGTTGTTGTGGATGATCAATTGTATGTACCTGACATTTCTTCATTGGTATGAATTGTGAACAGGGAAAACAGAATAAAATATTTTCTAGACAGACTTCTTGCAAAGAAGTAGAAAGAGAAGCAACTGCTACTCTGCTGGAAACAAAGCAAAGACAAAGAAGGAATCTTTGTCAAAATTAAAAAAGTCAACGTTAAAGTGTAACACCGAGGAAGGTGTTGGAAAGGGGGGAAACTAAGGGCTTATAAATTAGCCTTACCGTTGCATAGTAAAATTCCTAATATGTTCCATGTTGGAAAAAAAAAAAAATTTAATTTTTACATGATTCTTCTCACATGATTGATTTGAAATGTGGTCCAGGTGGAACCAGAAGAGGAATTTCCTTCCAGAGTCGCTTCAAAGATGAGAGCGAAAAGGAATTGAATTGTGAAAACGAACAGTAGCTAGAGTAAAGGTGCAGTGGAGCACTTTACTGCTAAAAAGCTACATGGAACAAAGAAGCTAAGATGATGGAACAACATTCATAATTATGTTCAAAATAAACTAAGTAGATAGTTGTCAACATCGAGGACGGTGTTTATTTTCAGAGGGGGAATATGTAACACCCCCAAGTTCTATGCTTTTCAAATGAGACATTTGAACATAAATCCAAAGGGGAGTGGACCCCAATAGATAATTTTTGTGGTTAATTATGTATTTATGAAAAATAAATAAAATATTGTGCATGCACTATGACCAGATGAGAAAGTGAGATCACATGCCTAATCCATGAGGTGATGGAAAAGGAAAAAAAGACTTTCCCCAAATCTTTCAAAAATCCTTGAAAGAAATTATTTCTAATTTAGATTTTGAGGAAAAATCTAAATTTCCCCAATGAAGAGGAGTAGTTGGGAAGAGGTGAGAAAAATCTGGAAAAGCTGAGGAAAAGCTTAAAGCAGCTTTAAAGAGTCCCAAAATGGGAAGCCTAGGCTAAACAGGAATAAAGCATCCTGAAATTCTGGACGCAAAATTGGAAACAGGCTTTGGGGAAAGCACAGCTTAAATAAGCTGCTCCATAACAGATTGAAGTTAGTCTGTTCTTGGAGGATCTCTGCTTGGGGGTGAATCCTGGGAGATAAAGAGGATTCTAAGGTTGGGAGGACTGGTCATAGTAGAGGTATGCATGCCTAATGTTGGAGATTTCTGTAAGTCTGTATTAACTATATCCCTGTTTTATGAATTGTGATGTTATGGTTCATTATGCAATTTATGAATTTGTTATGTTATGGTTCCCTATGAAAATTTTAGATTGATTAATTGTTCAGTATCTCATGTAATTGTAAACCCAAACTAGTGATAGCAGGGACAAATGGTTGGAGTATGGGGATGAGTACCTTGTAGGAATGGGGTTAGAGAGGGTAGATCCTTTGAACAGCTAATCTAATGATTTTGTATAGGTGTAGCTTGCTGTTTTTTAAAGGAACATTAACTTACTGTGTGTACAGACAGAAAAGGTTAATAAACCAGTAACCAGGAACAGCAAGTACCAAACAACTAACCCTATAATAACAATATTGATGGCACAGAATTCCCTGTAACCCATCACAGAAGGTAGGGTGATAGCAGCATGGGGTTTAGTATGTCAGTTGTGTTACAATGGAAAAAAATTGTAAAACTAAGAAATTAAATTATCCTGTTAAATGTAAGTGTAAACATATGAAAACAGGAGTTGAAGCCTAACTAAGTACGAGAATCTAACACTAGGGAGTCTAAACCATCCAGTTCCTATTTGATTGAAGTAAGAGGATCTGTGTCCTAGTTTTCCCATGGAATAGTTGAATCTGCACCAGAGTGTCAACCATGTTGAATGTTGTAACAGTAAGATAAGGGGAAATCCTACTTGAACATCCATGGTGTGATAAGAGTTGGTGTGAGGGAAGATTGTAAGCATAAGTAAAAATACAAGGAACAGAGCATCTGTTTACCGTCCATATACACTGCTGGGAAAGCAGTTGGAGCAATGGAGGTTAACTGAGTACAGATAGATGTGGGCAAGGAGGCATACATCTATACTTCGATGCTGACCCTTTAAAATGTTGAAAATTTTATAAGACCTGCAAACTGGAAAGTTGAGGAAGGGCTTAGCAATCATCTAGAGTTGGACAAAACTCTGGAAAAGAAAAACTTGAGAAATACAAAGTAATATATATATATAGATATACAAGTCTACTAGGTGGACTGAGAAGAGGGGAGGTCAAGCCAAAAATTCTCATGGAACTTCTTATATTCCATGGCTGTCTATGAGTACTGAAACGAATTTAAAACCCGGATAGCAGAATGAATTTGTAAGTGATTCAGTAACAAAACTATCAAATGTTATCTTGAGCATAACGCAGAGAATATCTGAGTTATGTTATATGTGTGGAAAGCTGGGTCTGGGAGACGTGACAGCAAATCCTTATGCCTCAACACACAATTAAAGAATGATGTTTTTTTTTAAGAATAAACAATTTTATAGAATGAAGTTCATGTTTAAACATACACTTGTTTCTTTATTTTATATAATGTGTTTGATGATATAAAAATAATAACATTTATTTCATATATTTAAAACAACATGGAAAATAAAGTAATCTCCCCCCAATAAATAAATTCAACACATATACTAGATGGCTAGTTGAGGAATTTACATCCAACAAACCTTGCCTTAAAATTTTAGAATCTAAACAATCATAGTAACAATGTTCAGATGAAATTTTTTCTTTTAATTTTTCCCTCTTCTTTTCCACTATTAAATTACAATTAATGGCATTATCACTATAGAACATATGCCATTATCACTATATAACATTGGATTCTTCATTGATATGAGTATGTCATTATGTGCTTTTTATTTTCTTAAAAATTATTATAAACATCTTGGGTTCTTTCATTCACCATGAAATATGTATAGAGTGTGTTATAACATTTCTTGTGTTTTTTATTTTGTCAATATTTATCTATATCACAAGAAGTTTGCATATGTTCTATTCCTTTAGGTTTTTATTTTTTTTATTTTTTTTTCTTTTTTTTCTGGCAACATTTTATCATAGTTTTCACATGTTCTATTCCTTCATATAATATTAAGGGTTGCTTATGTTTTGTGGTAACATTTTATGATAGTTTTTCTTTTTACAAGCATCTAGGTTGTGAATTGAAGTTTTATGGTGTATGTGATTTCAAGAGATCTAGAAAATTGCAACAACTATAAATATAATTCTATCATTCTTTAGAGAAGAATTTTGATAATAAATTAGGATATTCAATAATTGTTTGAGTTACCCTCACAGAATATAGAAAAATTTAGAGTTTGATATTGTGTTATATGGAATTTGAGGTGTCTTATTGAATGATATAATATATAATACTGCGCTTTTATAAACAATATGATAATAAATTTTATTACAGAGGAAACATTTTTCATTTTATTGGTCTATAATATCCATGAAAAAAGAAATGTTATGAATAATGAATTGGTACTCACGCTTTTTCATCTCTTACATCTATGATAGATTAAATATTAAATTTGTTCAATTCTTTTAACAAAAATTAAGCACAATTATTAAATATAAAATTCCAAATAATTTTATGTCGTGGCTGTTTATAAGAAATTTCTCTACCTCAATACATTCCATTACAAATAAATTAATACAACTAATAATTGAGATCATTACAATGTAATTGCAAGATTCAAATTCAAATATTTCTATTTACTCGGCGGTGTAGGGCAGCATCAAGTAAAGACCCTAGAAAAACATTAAAACACATACAAAGCATGGAATTTATTTGACCCTGCAAGCCATAGCTCGACGAATGCTATTTTTAGGTTGGCTCTTCTTCCCTTGGGGTTGTTTGAGCCCTAAACTCATTGGCTTTTTATTAATCAAGTTATTCCATATGACAAAACTCATGATCGTTTCCTATTTTGTTATTTTTTTGTTTGGGATCTGAATCATCACAACTTGTGGAACTGTATACTCTTAGATTGTGGAAACATATGTCGAAAATATGTCTTCAACTCGGTAGAAAGTGATTTTCATGTTCAATTATTCTGATAGGTTCTAATTTTATCTTTTTAAAATAAATGACTCGCATAAGTTCTTAACTTAAAAGAACATAATCCACTTGGCATTGCCACTCTTACCTAAACATCATTTCTGGCAAGGACTAGTGTCACCTAAAAGAGATGTCACAGGTCTCAATATTCTAGCATTTATTGAGTCGAAAGATGTACATTCCTTGTCAGTAGTTGTAATTGATGTTATGGCATTTGTGGACTCGAAACACGTACATTCCTTATCAGTAGTTTCCATTAATACATATAATAGTTATAAATGGTCATAATAGCTCTACTACAACTCTAATAGTTTTTTTTTTTTTTTTTTTAATTTGAAACAATAATTTACTTTTTGAGAACGAATATTTGTTTTATAATAATATATATATATTTTTAATTTGAAACAATATTTTTGAGAACGAATATTTATGTTTTAGTTGCAATATGAAAGTTTTTCCCAAAAAATTATAAGCAATCGAACATATATTGAAAGGAATTTTTTAAAATAATTTAAATAGAGAATAGGATTATGCAATTTAATAATAAATATTTATTTAATGAGAATAAAAAAATGTATTTTTAAAATTGAGTATTTAGATGAGAGCTAAAATTTTATCTAATTGTATATTTTTTAAAGTTTCATAAAATATAATTTTAATAAAGTTTATTCAAAATAATTAAAATATTTTCCTTCAAATTTAAAAATAAAATAAAATGAATCAACTAATAATATATATATATATATATATATATATATATATAGTTTTGTATTTTAGAATTTATTGTTTGTGATTGTGAGACAATAACATTTTATAGTTACCACTGAGATAATACCAAATAAATATTTATACTTGAACATACCTTATATATATTTATTATATCGACAAGTTAGAAGGTTGTTTAGAGGAAGCAGGATGTGTTGGCACGAGCTTAGCTAGGATAGTCATCATCCTTATTTTCTATCATGATGATATTGTTCTTCTCGCAAGGTGCCCATCTGATCTTGATAAGCAACTTAGACTTCTTAAGGATTTCTGCTCTACTATTGGTATGTATGTTAACAGTGACAAAAAAAAAAGTTATGATTATCAAATCCAAGAAGGACACTTATGCTAATTTTATATATGACAATAGTAACTTGGAGGAACTGTTTTCTTACAAGTACCTAGGAATTGATATTCATCACAAGTTCAACTAGAACTATAGCATTCAGAAAAAGATTAATGGGGGTGGAAAGCTTATTTTGGTCTTGAAAATAATTGTAAGATGACAAACCTCGTAATGTGGGATAGAAAGAAGTTCCTCTTTGAAACTTTAGTCACTCCTGTTATTTTATATGGATGTGAGGTTTGGGGTTGCTGCATCTCTAGAGAATCCTGGGGAAATATTGAGAAAATCAAGAAGCGTTTTATAACTTATAACCTTAAAATTAAAAACAATACACCCTATCCTATTCTCCTTATAGAGGTGGTTCTTTCCCCTATTGAGAGCCTAGCTATGACTAGGTTTCTATTGTACAAGCACAAGCTCAATAGCATAGGAGACCACAGACTTCCTAAGCTAGCTTTAAATCCCATCCAAAACCACCTAAGGCTTAAACGAGGTTGTTATAAAGACACCAGGGCCTGGTTGAACCATTGGGAGATCGATGAGAATGTTGCATTGCAAAACATTGATAACATTAAAAAAATTGTTACTTCTAATTTCAAAGAAAAAATGTGGTGTGAGAAAGATCTAGCAGCTAAGATAAAATTAATATATTATAAGGAGGTCGTCAACCCCACCCTAGAAGATCAAAAGTATCTATCTGTTTTAACTAGCTCGAAGAAGAAAATTAATATAGCCAAGATTCGAACGAACTCTCATGAGCTCCATAGTGAAACAAGTCGTTGGACAGTTCCTAAAACACCATGGATGGAAAGGATCTGCCATCTCTGTGAGAATATGAACATCGAGGATGAAAATCACTTCCTCTTAGAGTGCCCGACGTACAACCACATTAGAGCTAAATTTCATAATATTTTTTGTGATACTGACCTTCCTAGACTTTTAAGATGTCAAAATTATAGTGAGCTCGGGAGGCTTCTCTCCAAGCTTTTTGAGCATAGGAATAAAATCTTAAATCAAACTAAATAACTCTTTTCTTTAGGTCTGATAGACCAAACATTGGTCTTAGTGGACGTTAACCAGCACCATCATCATCATCATTGAATTTTAAATAACACATATATATAAGATATCTTAGTTGGTTATCTTTTTTATAAATATATGAATTTTTTTAATTGAAATATCTATATTGAAAATAAAAAATGTAAATAATTTTTTGAATTATATTATTTTTTTTATAAAAAAAAAATATTATTCAAGGGGTTGAATTGGGTTTTAATAATATATTTGTGAATAAATTATATATAATTGTGTGTGTGTGTGTGTGTGTGTGTGTGTGTGTGTGGGGATTATTGTCTTGAGATTTCAATGTGGAATAACATGGAAAATACGAGAGTGGCTTTTCAATATGACCCAACACTATATTCTATCACCGGATCTAAAATTGAATCACCTGCAATTCCTTCTGGATTTCCTTAAGACCATTGCTTAAATTAGCTGATTTAACTCACAATTTCATAAGGATTTAGCCATCAGATTATTCATGAGCCTATACAGATGACCTGTCTATTTGTACTAGGTTGTTTGACCATGGGTATGCCCCGAATCCAAAGTGAGGGGCTGCCAATCCTCCACATGTAATTCAATATTCTCTCATTTATTATGCTTTGTCTCCCAATATGCAATCAATTATCTCACCTAGGCTGGTGTACCAACTATATAAGCATGCACTTCTTCGTGTATAACCTACACATTTGTCCTTCTGCCCCTCTTTATCGGGGGGTGAGCTGAGGAGGAGCCTCAGACTCCTCTTGCTCCATTTTGAAATATATAATTCAAAAAATAAGTAATAAAACCATATATGGGGAAAGTAAATATTTTTAATTTTAAAAATTTATATATTTTTAAAAATGGCTTTTTATACTATATTGTGAATTTAGATAAATTATTTTTTTGTAATATTTGATACATCTATTTTTATTTAGTGAAATTTAATTTGTATAAAGAGAGAGATAAAACTTTGATGAAGTCATTTTTTGTTTGTTTGTTGAGATGAATTTGTGAGACTCTGAAAACCACAAAGAACTTAAGTTGGGTAGATTTAATAAATTAAATTGTCATTCTAACAGTTTTTGGTTTAAAAATCATTATGATAAAGAAAGAAAATATAGAATGTTCAAACTGCATTTTTTTTGTCTTCATAGGTTTATAAGTCATTGGACCACCTAGAGTTTTTATAAACTATGTATAACATTTACGTCCATTATACCTTATTATTTCTGGGTTTTACATGTTATTATATTAAAAACTTATTAGTTCCAAACCACAAGGAATAATGAGATATAAGTATTCCAAATAATGTAATGGACTGAATATGTTTACAACATGTTTAACAAAATCGACTATTAATCCTAAATATCCACTAGGGCATACATGCATATGCCATGAAACAAAAAATACCTCTACTTCCGATGGTTTAGTACATCCTATAAATGTATATCTTTTCAAATTACTTTATTTCATAGATTAATTTTTGGAGGTATACATCCATTTTGTTCACTTGGAATCTACAAGTAAATATAAGGACGACCATAACATATCCATTTTTCATGAACATGCAATAGGCATAATAATTTATCCACATAGATTAATATAAATTTTGGTATTTTGGAAAGAGTATGGTTTAACCTCCTATATGTCTATGGATATGATAAATTAAAGGCTTTGTATTTCATCCATATTCTCTTTATAGTTCATGGCTATTAAATATTAAATATTATTGACAAACTTCATTAAAATATAATTGACCTAAAGTTTAGTTATCTGAATATTTTTTAGTATTATATTTATAATATATTGCACATTTCTTTTAGATCATATACTAACATATTTGTGATGAGTTATATAGGCCCTCACCCATGTCCAAAGAGATCAAAAGAATAAGAAGCTTGTATTCTTTTGAAGAATCTATTGATCATATGAGCCTCCTTCATAATTCATATTTGTAGAATGTAGTTTTGTAACACCCCCAATTTGTGTGTTGAATTTTTAAAGTTAGACATTTAACTTTAATCCTAAAGGGGGTGGACCCCAAGGGATAAGTATGGTGTGAATGTATTTGCATATTTTATTTGAGGAAATAAATAAAATGATTGTGCATTTTGACCAAGATGAGAAGTAGAGATCACTTGCCAAATCCATGAGGATGGATAAGGCAACAAATCCCCAAAATCTTTCAAAAATCCTTGAAAGAAATTAATTTAGATTGGAGGAGGAATCTAAGTTTCCCCAATGAAGAGGAGTAGTTGGGAAGAGGTAAAGAAAAGCCGGAAAAGCTGAGGAAAAGCATAAAACAGCTTTAAAGAATCCCCAAAATGGGAAGCCTAGGCTAAACAGGAAAGAAAGCATCCTGCTATTCTGGACGCAGAATTAGAAACATGCTTTGGGGAATTTTGAGCTTAAATAAGCTGCTCCTAAGCAGATCAGGGGTTGATATGTTCTAGGAGGTGATCTCTGCTCGGGGGTCAGTTCTGGGAGATAAAGAGGACTCTAAGGTTGGGAGGTTGGTCATTTGCAGATTGTGGTATGTTCTGAAATTTTTGTTATTCTAATTTCTGATGGTATGGATTGGCTACATATATAAAAATAAATTAAATGGTGTGTTTGATGTTAGTACTACATTTAACAAAATCTATTTTCAGGCATTCACCTTTCAGATTTTGTTTAGTTGTAGACCAGTTAGCCATGGAGTAGAAACCTCCAGAAACTCTAAACCAAAGATGGTTTAAATGCGAGGATTATAGCCTCTGGATGATTAGTATTGTTTTGTTCCCTTTGTAGACACAAAAGTGATATTATATGTTTATGTGTATGCTAGAGAAACATTATATCGAGAACTAAAGTTACATAGTACAACTCTAATAGAGAAATGGAACTGTTTGAATATGACATTGAAATTATGTATTTAAGAAAGAGTAACTCTACTTTCTAGGATTTTTATAATGGTTATAAGTGAATAGATTTCACTTCTAAATCTACCTTTAGTCCTTGAATCATTTATCATAGCCAAAGATTTAATTTATAGTTAATAATCTCTATTCAAGCACTATCACCTATCTATATATGAGAAAAGAAAAAAAAATATAAGAGCGTAATAGCTCTTATAACATCCTGCATGCACATATTAATTCTAATTCTACTTTTAACCCTTGAAATAATGATCATAGAAATTTCAAGGTGTATTTACCTCAAACCCTTGAAATAAGTAATATGGCTATAGATTAAATCCATGTTTTACGAACATCTTCAAATGAACTATCGATTTCATGTGTAAGCATTTAACAAAATTATATATATATTAATAAGCATCAAGAACAAATACCAATAGGTTCTTTTCACATAGACTATATATGAGCTATACCTATATATATGAACCCTATATGTTAAAAAGGGGAGATACAAACATGTATAATATATATGAACTCATATAAGTCAAGAGTAATTCTAAACACGAATCGTAGATATGAACTATATAAGTGCAAAAGAAAAAAAAGAAATGCAAATACGAATCGTTTTTGTTAAAATGGATCATATATATGAACTATACATGTGAAAAAGGAATTTCCGAAACGAATCAGTTATGCTAAAATGGAGTATATAATATATGATCCCTATAGTTAATTTAATAAATGTATAGGCAAACTATATAACTGCGTAGCGGTAAATTAAATTATTCTTCCTGTGTCATATGGCAAACGAAAATCTCGGGTTGTACCGACTGTTGTAATCAACGACACTCTGAAGATTTTTTTTTAACGTAAACCAAAACTATCAAGAGGTAACAGATCCAACGCTAATACGATGCTTACAGTTGCAACGTAACTGCCGAGAGCAAAATCACAGTTCGTTTTAATAGTGTTTGACATACATGCATATATATATGAGAAAAAAAACAGGGAACAATATACGCACCGAGCGCCACGATAACAACTCAGTAGCTCATGGATTTTAGCAAAAGGGTTGAATGAAAAGACTGTTAAACAAATCATATCGGATTCCAATAAGTTACGATCACACTATAGCTATGATGGAGATATACATAGTAGGTCAAACAAACGTAACTCTCTGTCACGCAAAAGCAAACGAGGTCGTGGCGTTTTTGAGTCCGTAGAGGAAACTAAACCAAACTATGAAGTGACACACCCAAAGTAAGGGACAACGACATGATTCCTTGCTGTAGGTAAGTTCCTGCAACCTATTTAAATGATTTTTATATGTCAGAAGCATTAGGTTAAATCTCACAAGCCCGCGTGACATGACTTGCACTCAGGAGGTAGATTATCATTACCAAAATGATAGAAATAACGGCGTTGAGCTTTTGTTCAGGGAGGTGGACGACCGACATAGTAAATCGGTACCCTTTCCTCGTATGAACCATTTTTAAAATCGCCAGTAAATCAGAATAGAAACTATCGGCGTAATTAGAAACTGACGAGTCCTAATCGCCTTTGATTTTCGACAACCGAAAACAGTTCAAACATAAATATATAATCATAAACCTACAGTAAATTTGACCGAGCTTTGGAGAGTTCGATCGATAGCAGAATGGGATAAATACGTCACAATAAAACTAAAGCACAACTCGTTATAATCGACAGAATGAATTTAGGGTTTACCTGTAGGGAGGGGTTACCCCCCTTACGTCGTGCTGGTGATACTCACTGGAAAATGAGAATACTCTACGCGGTGCGAGGAGAGTTGCATGCCGGCACTGTGGCGACAATTAAATCTGGGTGTAGAGACACCTCAGACCCCGTGCTCAGACGTATGAGCCAAAAATAGCTTCAGACGATTCCCGGTGTATAACCATTTGAATACCTGCAAAGATTTCGGCACATACAATACATATTGACTGCAGAAATGATAGATTAGGAACCAGAACTCTCGCATGATAAATGACTAGGGTTACAATCGAGCGGAGTTGCAAAACTATGGAAAATTAAACCAAGGATTTAAACGCTCCAAAGGTTCGGCTAGCTCTCTGTCCCAGTGAACTGAATGAGAGGCAGACTCCCTGCCTGCGCCAGACCTGCAATAGAGGATTTTCCACTGGAAAAAAAAAAACAGAGTAGGGAGGGTCTGGCAATTAGATCGACTGAAGGGTCTCCCATTTAAAAGAACACTTGAACCCTAATTTCACCGTCCCAAATCCTCAGAGAATCCCGATGTTGATTGGGAAACCCCATCTAAATTGACAGGAGGGTACAAAGTGATATCAATGGGCGCAGAGGAGGTAGGGCATAGTATGCCTGCCATTGCTGAGTTAAACCTAGAATTTTTTTCAACTGCCAAAGGCTCAACTTAGTGCACAGGGTACTTGCACCAGCCGAATTGCCAACCGTTGAGTTATCGCTGGACCAGGGCCGCGGTACGCCGCACCTTCCTTCCACGGATGATACATTGCTCCTGCAAAAAGAACCAGCAAAATATTATAACCCACGTAACCGTCAAACCTGGCTGTACTGAACCCTGTGCTACGCGGCCCATAAAACCCCTACGCAGTACGAGTATTGAGTAACCTGTAGACGAACACAAGACGCGCGTACGTGTAGGTTTCAATTCAAAAAAACCAGGGCTAAACCGTCGAACTAACTCCGGGGTTCATAGGGTTTACGCAATGCGCAGACAGTCGGCATTAGGTTCTGGGGTGACAGGCGTACAGCATCAGCTGGAAATGAGGTGCCGCGCCGTAACCAATCCTGCAAGACTGTACGCATTACAAGTCCTCACAAGTTACGAATAGGGGTTCGATACGTTTTCACAAATTCAATCATTCAAACGCCGAAAGTTGATGACGGTCCATTGGCACTGATATATCACTCTGCCCATACATGACATTGATCAAATGTATGATAGGCTCCATCGAAGGTTCACCATAGAAGCCCATTTAAATTACCCTAGGTTAAAATTTCATTGGGAAATCGGCAATCGCTTGCCGTTGAGAGGCATCGATACATGTATATATATATATATATATTACATGCCGCGTTGTTATGGGTGCGCCCCTTCCATAAATAGATCACGTGGTATAAATATATACATATGGGTTATATATATCTATATATATATATATAGGTTTTATATATACATATGGGCGCATGCAACTTTTAAATTAACTTTGTCCAATGACATATATATATATATATATATATATGGATTTGATAGGTATGGGTGTTATATATGTTATATACAAATATCCTATGTGGAAAAAAAAAAGAATGAATGTACAACGCTCTATAAGAGGAGGCTTAGAAGATTATAAACATGGATTTAATGTGAACCTTCTTAAGGGAATAGTGGACAAGAAACTTCTTAAAGTTACAAGCAATACTAAAGGAGCAGAGGGAAGGAAAATTAATACCCAACTTCTAAATTTAGTATTAAAACAACCCTGTAAATAACAAGGGAATCCAAGTGTACATGAAAAAAAAAAAAAAAATTCCGTAAACTGGAGGTGTTACAAATGGTATCAGAGCCCAAGTGCAAAAACTGGGCTGTTATTATTGTGCTCACAAAATTCTGAATGTTATTGAGCAGTGTAGAGATTGTTAATTTATTTTTGTTGTGTTTGACTGATTAAATTTATGAGTGTGTACAGTGGGGTGCTAAAATGGCTGAAGAGGGAGGAATTTATGTAGATCTGCATGATGAGTTTGCGACTCCAGATCCCAATGCCCCGGTAATGGCCATGTTGCACAGGATGCAACGAGAATTGGCTGAACTAAGAAGCCAGAATGACATGCTGTCATCAGCCAGTAAGGAGCAGGAAAAGATCATCAGAGAGCTAACTTCCCGGAATAGCCAGGAACGTGAAGGTTCTGGAAAAAGAAAGATGGATGAGTCTAAGGATGAGGATGCAGCTAGGCATCAACATAAGCAGAAAAGAGAATTGCAGGGAGAATTTAGAAAGATCAAACCTCCCTCCTATGATGGGGAGAAGGAAGAAGATGCTGAAGCTTGGTTGCTGAACATGATCAAGTATTTCCAAGTATATGAATATGAGAGCAATCTGAAGGCCAGATTAGTTGTGTATTAGCTGCAAGGAAAAGCCACACTGTGGTGGGAAGAGACAAAAATGGTGCATTCCATTGATGAAAAAACAGTTACTTGGGAAGATTTTCAGACTAAGTTCAAAAGTCGTTATTTGAATGAACGTTATTATGATGATAAAGCAAAAGAATTCCATGAACTTAGACTAGGACAGCTCACTATTGATGAGTTTGTCACTAAGTTTACCAATTTACTGAGGTATGTTCCTTACATAAGGGAAGAAAAAGCAAAGGTTCAAAGGTTTTTGAATTGCTTACCTACTGTGTACAAAGAGAAAATTGAGTTTGACAACCCAAAGACAATGGATGAAGCTATTAGAAAAGCAAGATTATGCTATCAGCAGTTTAAAGGTAAAGCTGAACAAGGGAAGAGCTGGCTGAACAAGGGTGAGTTCAAAGGTAAAAGACCAAAACCAGCATATCTAAGAAATTTTGGTAGAGATCATCAGCGGAAAAAATTCAGTAAACCAAGAGAAAGTCAAACTTCTCAGTCCCAAGTGGCTTCAAAACCGGTAGAAGGGAATAAAAAGGAAGGGACAGTCAGAATGAAGGAACCTTTGAAATGTTGGGGTTGTGGAGAACCACATATGATGAGGGACTGCCCCCATCGAAATATTCATATGATCAGCAGAGAGCGAGAGGCAACAATAGTCAATGACATAGCCAGAAACATACCAACTATCAGTGCAGCCTTGGAAAATCGGCAAGCAGAACATCAAGCAACCATGGTGGAAATGGAGGGTAAGATTTCTGACATATCTATTACTGTCTTGATTGATCCAGGTGCTTCTTTGAGTTACATTAGTCCTGGAATTGTAGAAAAATGTAAAATTAAACCTGAAAAATTTCAGCAGTCATGGTTGGTACAGCTGGCCACTGGAACTAAGAGAAAAGTCACACATAAATTGCCCAAAACAGCACTACAATTAAATGGCTTTACAACAGAAGTAAATTTGAACATATTGCCATTAGGATCCTATGATCTGCTGATAGGAATGGATTGGCTGGAAAAGAAGAAAGCTCTGATGAACTGTTGGGATAAAACCCTGCATTGTGTGGATGAGGAAGGGAAAACTTTTACACTAAAAGGTAAACCAAAATCCATTTCAATAAGACAAATATCAGCCTTACAATTAAAAAGAACAGCTAGAAAAGGATACCAAGTCTATGCAGTGCATGTAGAAGAAATAGAACAGCAAACTGAGGAAGAGTTACTGGATGCTATACCAATCATCAGAGAATTTAAGGAAGTCTTTCCCAAGGAAATCCCTCATCTTCCCCCCAAAAGAGAGATTGATTTTTCAATCGATCTGGTACTAGGAGCAACACCTGTTTCCCGAGCACCTTATCGAATGAGCCCTCCTGAACTAATGGAACTGAAAATGCAATTACAAGAATTGTTAGATAAAGGGTATATCAGACCAAGTGTGTCTCCTTGGGGAGCCCCGTTTTTATTTGTGAAAATTTAGAAGGATGGAACTTTTAGGATGTGCATTGACTACCATCAACTGAACAAATTGACCATTAAGAATAGATATCCACTTCCTAGAATTGATGATCTTTTTGATCAAGTGAGAGTAGCTTCAGTCTTTTCCAAGATAGACCTAAGGACTGGTTATCACCAGCTTAGAATTAAAGAAGAAGACATCAGCAAAACAGCATTTTGAACCAGGTATGGGCATTACGAATTTGTAGTCCTACCTTTTGGTTTGACAAATGCCCCTGCCACATTTATGTGCCTGATGAATAGTGTGTTGAATAAGTATTTGGACAAATTTGTTCTTGTGTTCATAGATGATATCTTAGTTTACTCCAAAAATGAGGAAGAACATAAGGAACACCTGAGAATAGTGTTGCAAACTTTGAAAGAAAATCAACTATATGCCAAGTTCAGTAAATGTGAATTTTATAAAGATAAAATTCAATATTTGGGTCATATTATTTCTGAAAAAGGGCTTGCTGTTGACCCTGAAAAGGTAAAAGCAATTAAGGAATGGCCAGTCCCAACTGATGTTTCAGCAGTAAGGTCATTCATGGGGAGGGCAGGCTACTATCGTAGATTTGTGGAAATATTTTCTGCCATAGCACATCCCATCACTTCATTGCAAAGAAAGGGTGTCAAGTTTGTGTGGACTGAAAAATGTCAAAACAGTTTCGAGCAGTTAAAACAAAAACTTATTTCAGCCCCTATATTAAAAATTGTTGATCCTGATAAAGAGTTTGTTCTATGTACAGATGCTTGCGGAGAAGGGCTGGGAGGAGTTCTGTTGCAGGAAAATTCAGTCATTGCCTATGAATCTAGAAAACTGAAAATACATGAACAGAATTATAGTGCATATGATTTGGAATTTGCAGCTGTTATCCATGCTTTAAAAATGTGGAGACATTATCTGCTGGGGAAGAAGTTCACATTGATGACTGATCATATCAGCCTCAAATATTTTTTTTCCCAAACTAACCTGAATGCAAGACAAGCCAGATGGTTGTCCTTTCTAAGTGAATTTGATATGGATATAAAGCATATCAAGGAAAAAGAAAATAAAGTTGCTGATGCCTTAAGTAGAAATGCTTGTCAACATTTAACCAGCATTGGGAGTAGTGCACAGATGGAGATAGAGGAATTGGTAGGAAAAGCAGCAAATCAAGATCCCAACTATGAAGCACTCTTGGTGAAACTATAGAAAAAGGATAAAACTGATTTCCCAAAAATCCAGAGAGGACTACTCTATTTCAAAAACAGGTTGTACATTCCTAATGTAGAGTCATTAAAAAGGGAAATTTTGGATGAATATCACAAGCAGCCTTACGCAGGACATCCAGGATATCAGAAGATGTTAACAGCCTTGAAAAAGAAGCTGTTCTGGCTAGGAATGAAGAGAGATGTGGCAGAGTATCTAAGTAAGTGTATGGAATGTCAACTGGTCAAGGTTGAGGATCAACATCCAGCAGGTCTTCTAAACCCTTTGCCAATTACAGAATGGAAATGGGACACAGTTTCCATGGATTTTGTAACCGGACTACCTAAAACCAAATATCAACATGATTCTGTAATGGTAGTAGTAGACACTTTAACCAAAGCTGCCCACTTTATACCACTGAAATCTACTTTCGGAACAGCTCAAGTAGCAAATGTTTTCCTGAAGGAGATAGTAAGGCTTCATGGAGTTCCCAAGGTGATTGTCTCAGATTGGGATGCCAAGTTTACAGCCGCGTTTTGGAAAGGATTGTTTGGAGGTATGGGTACTAAGCTGAATTTTAGTACTGCCTATCACCCTCAAACCGATGGGCAGACAGAAAGGACGAATCAAATTTTGGAGGATATGTTGCGAATGTATGTGATGGATAGACCATCAAAGTGGGAAGAGTATCTGCATCTAGCTGAGTTTGCCTATAATAATAACTACCAATCCTCTATTAAGATGAGTCCGTTTGAGGCACTCTATGGGAGAAGGTGCCGTACTCCCTTGAGCTGGAGTCAACCAGAAGATAAACTGGTGTTGGGACCAGATGCACTACAAGAGATGGAGAGAGCTGTTAAACAGATACAAAGAAATATCAAGATAGCACAAGATTGCCAGAAAAGCTATGCTGATAAGAAAAGAGTGCACCAAGAATTCAAAGTGGGGGATCATGTGTATTTGCGCATCAAACCCAAAAAAAGCACACTTTATGCTGGAAGTTGTGCAAAACTTGCTCCTAGATATTGTGGGCCTTTTGAAATTTTAGAAAGGGTGGGACCAGTGGCTTACAAGATGGCCTTACCACCCCATGTTAGAGTGCATAATGTGTTTCATGTTTCATTATTAAAAAGATATGTGCATGATGCTTCTCACATAGTTGATTGGAATGTTGTACAGGTGGAACCAGAAGGGGAGTTTCTGCCAAAACCGCTTCAAATATTGGAGCGGAAAGAAATTGAATTGAGAAACAGAACAGTGGCCAGAGTAAAAGTGCAGTGGAAGCACTTTACTGCTGAAGAAGCCACCTGGGAAAGGGAAGCTGAAATGATGGAGAAATATCCATTTTTGTTTAAATGAACTCTAGTAGTTGAATAACAACACCAAGGACGGTGTTTATTTTCGGAGGGGGAATATGTAACACCCCCAATTTGTGTGTTGAATTTTTAAAGTTAGACATTTAACTTTAATCCTAAAGGGGGTGGACCCCAAGGGATAAGTATGGTGTGAATGTATTTGCATATTTTATTTGAGGAAATAAATAAAATGATTGTGCATTTTGACCAAGATGAGAAGTAGAGATCACTTGCCAAATCCATGAGGATGGATAAGGCAACAAATCCCCAAAATCTTTCAAAAATCCTTGAAAGAAATTAATTTAGATTTGAGGAGGAATCTAAGTTTCCCCAATGAAGAGGAGTAGTTGGGAAGAGGTAAAGAAAAGCTGGAAAAGCTGAGGAAAAGCATAAAACAACTTTAAAGAATCCCCAAAATGGGAAGCCTAGGCTAAACAGGAAAGAAAGCATCCTGCTATTCTGGACGCAGAATTAGAAACATGCTTTGGGGAATTTTGAGCTTAAATAAGCTGCTCCTAAGCAGATCAGGGGTTGATCTGTTCTAGGAGGTGATCTCTGCTCGGGGGTGAGTCCTGGGAGACAAAGAGGACTCTAAGGTTGGGAGGTTGGTCATTTGCAGATTGTGGTATGTTCTGAAATTTTTGTTATTCTACTTTCTGATGGTATGAATTGGCTACATATATAAAAATAAATTAAATGGTGTGATTGATGTTAGTACTACATTTAACAGAATCCATCCTAAGGCATTCACCTTCCAGATTCTGTTTAGTTGTAGACTAGAAATCTGTAGAGTAGAAACTCCAGAATCTCTAAACCAATGTTGGTTTAAATCTGAAGTTACTTAGCCTCTACAGATGAATAATTATTGTTTTGTTCCCTGTAGACACAAAAGTGATATTATATGTTTATGTGTATGCTAGAGAAACATTATAGCAGAACTAAAGTTACATGGTACAACTCTAAAAGAAGAAAGTAGGAACATTTGAATATGACATTCGAAATTGTGCTAGAGAAAGAGTAACTCTACTTTCTAGGATTTTTATAATGGTTATAAGTGAATAGATTTCACTTCTAAATCTACCTTTAGTCCTTGAATCATGTATCATAGCCAAAGATTTAATTTATAGTTAAGAATCTCTATTCAAGCACTATCGCCTATCTATATATGAGAAAAGAAAAAAAAATATAAGAGCGTAATAGCTCTTATAACATCCTGCATGCACATATTAATTCTAATTCTACTTTTAACCCTTGAAATAATGATCATAGAAATTTCAAGGTGTATTTACCTCAAACCCTTGAAATAAGTAATATGGCTATAGATTAAATCCATGTTTTACGAACATCTTCAAATGAACTATCGATTTCATGTGTAAGCATTTAACAAAATTATATATATATTAATAAGCATCAAGAACAAATACCAATAGGTTCTTTTCACATAGACTATATATGAGCTATACCTATATATATGAACCCTATATGTTAAAAAGGGGAGATACAAACATGTATAATATATATGAACTCATATAAGTCAAGAGTAATTCTAAACACGAATCGTAGATATGAACTATATAAGTGCAAAAAAAAAAGAAATGCAAATACGAATCGTTTTTGTTAAAATGGATCATATATATGAACTATACATGTGAAAAAGGAATTTCCGAAACGAATCACTTATGCTAAAATGGAGTATATAATATATGATCCCTATAGTTAATTTAATAAATGTATAGGCAAACTATATAACTGCGTAGCGGTAAATTAAATTATTCTGCCTGTGTCATATGGCAAACGAAAATCTCGGGTTGTACCGACTGTTGTAATCAACGGCACTCTGAAGATTTTTTTTTAACGTAAACCAAAACTATCAAGAGGTAACAGATCCAACGCTAATACGATGCTTACAGTTGCAACGTAACTGCCGAGAGCAAAATCACAGTTCGTTTTAATAGTGTTTGACATACATGCATATATATATATGAGAAAAAAAACAGGGAACAATATACGCACCGAGCGCCACGATAACAACTCAGTAGCTCATGGATTTTAGCAAAAGGGTTGAATGAAAAGACTGTTAAACAAATCATATCGGATTCCAATAAGTTACGATCACACTATAGCTATGATGGAGATATACATAGTAGGTCAAACAAACTTAACTCTCTGTCACGCAAAAGCAAACGAGGTCGCGGCGTTTTTGAGTCCGTAGAGGAAACTAAACCAAACTATGAAGTGACGCACCCAAAGTAAGGGACAATGACATGATTCCTTGTTGTAGGTAAGTTCCTGCAACCTATTTAAATGATTTTTATATGTCAGAAGCATTAGGTTAAATCTCACAAGCCCGCGTGACATGACTTGCGCTCAGGAGGTAGATTATCATTACCAAAACGATAGAAATAACGGCATTGAGCTTTTGTTCAGGGAGGTGGACGACCGACATAGTAAATCGGTACCCTTTCCTTGTATGAACCATTTTTAAAATCGCCAGTAAATCAGAATAGAAACTATCGGCGTAATTAGAAACTGACGAGTCCTAATCGCCTTTGATTTCCGACAACCGAACAGTTCAAACATAAACATATAATGTAATCTCATTAAATACGAAGACGATAGGCTTGGGAGGTTCAATGAGTAGTAGAATGGGATAAATACGTCACAATAAAACTAAAGCACAACTCGTTAAAATCAACAGAATGAGTTAGGGTTTACTTGTAGGGAGGGGTTAACCCCCCCTTACGACGCGCCGATGATAATCACGGGAAAATGAGAAAATAGCTTCAGACGAGTCCCGGTGGATAACCATTTGAATACCTGCAAAGATTTCGGTACATACAATATATATTGACTGCTGAAATGACAGACTTGGAACCCTAACTCTCGTAGGATAAATGATTAGGGTTACAATCGAGCGGAGTGCAAAACAATGAAAAATTAAACCAAGGATTTAAACTCTCCAAAGGTTCGGCTAGCTATACATTTCCCATGAAAATAGAATAAGCGGACAGCGCCTACGTGGACATGCAATAGTGGATTTTTTTGCAGAAGAAAAAAAAACATAGAATACGAAGTCACAGCAGTTGGTGTTGAAGGGTCTCCAACCAAAGAACACTCCAACCCTAATTTCGTGTCCAAATCTTCGGGAGGAGTCCGATGTGGATTGAAACCCCATCTGTTGACGGTGGGAGGAGTGCAGGTAGTCGATAGGCGCCAGGTACTTAGCCGTGGAGTTATCGTGGACGGCGGGGGCAGCATACTTGCTCTTCCCATGGATGATACCATTGCTCTGCAAAAGAACTTGACAAAATATTATAATTCACGTAATCGTCAAACACAAAATTTTGTCTGGAACCTGGGCTCGTGACCCATACAACCACTGCGAGTACGAATATGGTGTTTGGATGAACACGGGACGTGCGTATGTGCGGGTTCTAATTCTCGGCCGAGGCTAAACCGTCGAACTAACTCCGGGGTTCATAGGGTTTACGCAACGCGCGGACAGTCGGCATTAGGTTCTGGGGTGACAGGCGTACATCATTAGCTGGAAATGAGGTGCCACGCCGTGACCAATCCTGCAAGAATGTACGCAATATAAGTCCTAACAAGTTACGAATAGGGGTTCGACACGTTTTCACAAATTCAATCATTCAAACGCCGAAATTTGATGACGGTCCATCGGCACTGATATATCACTCTGCCCATACCTGACAATGATCAAATTTGTGATAGGAAATCGTAGGTTTACTATAGACGCCATTAAATTACCCTAGGTTGAAATTCTATTGGGAAGGCGGCAATCGCTTGCCGTTGAGAGGCATCGGTACATGGATATATATATATTACGTGCCGCGTTGTTATGGGTAATTTTTATGCCGCGTTGTTATGGGTGCCCCTGCCATAATTATATCACATTGTATAAATATATATACATATAGGTTTTATATATTTATATGGGCGTATGCCACTTTTAAATTACCTTTGTTCAATTATATATATATAGGGATTTGATAGGTATAGGTGTCATATATGTGATATACCAATATCCTATGTGGGAAAAAAAAAAGATATATATGTGTTATATATGAACTTAAGATATATATATGTGTTATATATGGATTTAATGTGAACCTTCTTAGGAAAATAGTGGACAAGAAACTTCGTAAAGTTATAAGAAATACTAAAGGAGCAGAGGGAAGAACAATTAATATCCAACTTCTGAACTTAGTATTCGAATGACCCTGTAAATAATAAGGGAATCCAGGTGAACATGAAAAAAAAAATTCCGTAAGCGGAGGTGTTACACATTTGTAATAGTCGATCAAAGTCATCCATGATCAAATGTCACATTCTCATTAGTGTTTGTCTCATTATGAAAATCACCCATGGCCAACCATGGTCATAGTTGGTCCAATGTCGCATTGTGACAACAATTGTCTCAGTGTTTAAATCAAGCCTGGCAAACCATGTTTATTCCCTTCGGTTTATAATATTAATAATCATGTGACTTTATCAATGATTTTTATTTAAAAAAATGATTCCTAAGGTTTATTAATCTATTTGTTAATCATGTGAGTTTCTCATTCATTTTCATTTAAAATATTTATTCCTAGCCTTTACTATAATCTTTTTTGTTTTTTATATGTATCCCTTGGCCTTGTTGATCTCTTATGTTTTCAATATTTTTCCCTTCGGTTCCCCAATTCCTTTGGTTTAGAATATTAAACCCTTGGGTTTATTAGTTCTTTTGGTTTATAATATTAATAATCCCTTGTGTTTATTAATTAGTTGATTTTAAAATATTGATTCTTATAGTTTATTAATTTCTTAGGTTTTTGAATTTAAAATGTTTATTCTTAGGGTTTGTTAATCTCTTATGTTTTTAATATTGATCGCTTGCCCTTATTGATTCGTTAATTTTTCAGATTCTTTCGGTTCGTAACATTATTCCCTTTAGTTTATTAAATCCAAATATTGGGGTTTAAATATTAGTCCTAGAGTTTAATACTAATGCATTGTCCAATTTCACATTGTGAAAAAATCTCACCCAATATGAAAATCAACCATGGGAAACCATTGTTAGTCAGCGTTAGCCATAGTCGACCAATGTCATCCAGGATCAAATGTCACATTCTGACAGATATTGTCTCAATATGAAAATCACCCATGGCCACCCATGGTCATAGTTGCTCCAACGTCGCATTGTGACAACAATTGTCTCAATGTTTAAATCAAGCATGGTAAACCATGTTTATTCCCCACGGTTTATAATATTAATAATCATGTGACTTTACCAATGATTTTTATTTAAAATATTAAATCCTAAGACTTATTAATCTATTTATTAATCATGTGAGTTTCTCATTCATTTGTATTTAAAATATTTACTCCTAGCCTTCACCAATTTTTTTTGTTTTTTATAGGTATCCCTTGCCCTTGTTGATCTATTATGTTCTTAATATTTTTCCCTTAGTTTTCCAAAATATTGGGGTTTAAATATTTTTCCTAGAGTTCAATACTAATGCATGGTACAATTTCATATTATGAAAAACACTGACTCAATATGAAAATCAACCATAGGAAATCATTGTTAATTAGCATTAGCCATAGTCGATCAATGTCATACATGATCAACTGTCACATTCTGACAAATATTGTCTCAATATGAAAATCACCCATGGCCAACCATGGTTATAGTTGGTCCAACTTCGTAATGTGACAACTATTGTCTCAATGTTTAAATCAAGCATGGTAAACCATATTTATTCCCCTCAGTTTATAATATTAATAATCGTGTGACTTTATCAATGATTTTTATTTAAAATATTGATTCATAAGATTTATTAATGTCTTTATTAATCATGTGAGTTTCTCATTCATTTGTATTTAAAATATTTATTCCTAGCCTTTACTATTTTTTTTTGTTTTCGATAGGTATCCCTTTTCCTTGTTGATCTCTTATGTTTTTAATATTTTTCCCTTGGGTTCACCAATTCCTTTGGTTTATAATATTAAACCCTTCAGTTTATTAGTTCTTTCGGTTTATAATATTAATAATCCATTGTGTTTATCAATTATTTTATTTTAAAATATTGATTCTTATGGTTTATTAATTTCTTAGGTTTTTTAATCTAAAATATTTATTCTTAGGGTGTGTTACTCTCTTCTGTTTTAAATATTAGTACCTTCACCTTATTGATAACTTATGATTTTAATAATTTTCCCTTGGGTTCACCAATTCCTTTGGTTTACAATATTAAACCCTTGGGTTTGTTATTTCTTGTGGTTTATATTATTAATAATCTGTCAGGTTTATTAATCCATTGAGTTTAAAATATTAAATACTATCGTTTATTAAATTTCTAGGTTTTGGGTTGAAACTATGTTAATTTCAATGTTATTTTTTTGGTTTCACTGATGGTGGAATTTAATATCACTTTAGTTTATTAATTCAATCGGTTTACAATAGTAACAATTAGTAAGGTTGATTGATCACTTGTGGTTTATCATAATAATAATCATGTGACTTTAAAATTCCTCTCTATTTAAAATATTGGGTTGTATTCTTTTTTAATCTATTGTGTTCTTAATATGGTTCCCTTCGCCTTATTGGTCCCTTATGTTATTAATATGTTTCTGTTGGGTTCACCAATTCCTTTGGTTTATATTATTAAACCGTTGGGTTATTAGTTCTTTTTGTTTATAATATGAATAATACATCGGGTAAATTACTAGTGTTTATTAATTTCTTTGGTTTTTATATTTTTATATTATTAATTTTATTGATCCTTTGAGTTTATTAATCACTTGAGTTTATTAGTAGTTTTTATTTCTAATACTAATTTGTTGGGTAATATTTTTCCCTTGGGTTATTATTTCTTTTGGTTTATAATATGAATAATATGTTGGGTTAATTATTAGTGTTTATTAATTTCTTTAGCCATAGTCAATCAATGTCATTCATTATCAAATTTCACATTCTCACAAATATTGTCTCAATATGAACATCACCCATGGCCAACCATGGTCATAGTTGGTCCAACATCGCATTGTGACAACAATTGTCTCAATGTTTAAATCAAGCATGGTAAACCATGTTTATTCCCTTCAGTTTATAATGTTAATAATCATGTGACTTTATCAATTACTTTTATTTAAAAAAATGATTCCTAAGATTTATTAATCTCTTTATTAATCATGTGAGTTTCTCATTCATTTGCATTTAAAATATTTATTCCTAGCCTTTACTTTAATCCTTTTTGTTTTTTATATGTATCCCTTGGACTTGTTGATATCTTATGTTTTCAATATTTTTCCCTTTGGTTCCCCAATTCCTTTGGTTTATAATATTAAACCCTTGGGTTTATTAGTTCTTTTTGTTTATAATAGTAATAATCCCTTGTGTTTATTAATTAGTTGATTTTAAAATATTGATTCTTATGGTACATTAATTTCTTAGGTTTTTTAATTTAAAATATTTATTCTTAGGGTTTGTTACTCTCTTGTGTTTTTAATATTATTCCCTTGGCCTTATTGATAACTTGTGTTTTTAAAAATTTTCCATTGGGTTCACAGATTCCTTTGGTTTATAATATTAAACCCTTGGGTTTGTTATTTCTTTTGGCTTATATTATTAATAATCCATCAGGTTTATTAATCTCTTGAGTTTAAAATATTAAATACTATCGTTTATTAAATTCTTAGGTTTTGGATTGAAAACATGTTAATTTGAATGTTATTTTTTTGGTTTCACTGATGGCAGAATTTAATATCGCTTTAGTTTATTAATTCAATCGGTTTATAATATTAACAATCAGTAAGGTTGATTGATCACTTGAGGTTTATCATAATAATAATCATGTGACTTTAAAATTCCTCTCTATTTAAAATATTGGGTCGTATTCTTTATTAATCTACTGTGTTTTTAATATTGTTCCCTACACCTTATTTTTCCCTTACGTTATTAATATGTTTCCGTTGGGTTCACCAATTCCTTTAGTTTCTATTATTAAACCCTTGGGTTATTAGTTCTTTTGGTTTATAATATGAATAATACGTTGGGTTAATTATTAGTGTTTATTAATTTCTTTCGTTTTTATATTTTTATATTATTATTTTATTGATCCTTCGACTTTATTAATCACTTGATTTTATTAATAATTTTTATTTCTAATACTAACTTGTTGGGTAATATTTTTCCCTTGGGTTCACCAATTCCTTTCATTTCTAATATTAAACATTTGGGTTATTAGTTCTTTTGGTTTATAGTATGAATAATACGTTGGGTTAATTATTATTCTTTATTAATTTCTTTAGCCGTTGTCGATCAATGTCATCCATGATCAAATGTCACATTCTCACAAATATTGTCTCAATATTGAAATCACCCATGGCCAACCATGGTCATAGTTGGTCCAACATCGCATTGTGACAACAATTGTCTCAATGTTTAAATCAAGCATGGTAGACCATGTTTATGACCCTCGGTTTGTAATATTAATAATCGTGTGACTTTATCAATGATTTTTATTTAAAAAAATGATTCCTAAGATTTATTAATCTCTTTATTAATCATGTGAGTTTCTCATTCATTTGCATTTAAAATATTTATTCCTACCCTTTACTTTAATCTTTTTTTTTTTTTAAATGTATCCATTGGCCTTGTTGATCTCTTATGTTTTTAATATTTCTTCCTTGGCTTCCACAATTCCTTTGCTTTATGATATTAAACCCTTGGGTTTATTAGTTGTTTTGGTTTATAATATTAATAATCCCTTGTGTTTATTAATTAGTTGATTTTAAAATATTGATTCTTATGGTTTATTAATTTCTTAGGTTTTTGAATTTAAAATATTTATTCTTAGGGTTTGTCACTCTCTTATATTTTTAATATTGATCCCTTCACTTCATTAAATTCAAATATTGGTTCGTAATATTATTCCCTTCACTTCATTAAATTCAAATATTGGGGTTTATATATTAGTCCTAGAGTTTAATACTAATGCATTGTCCAATTTCACATTATGAAAAACACTCACTCAATATGAAAATCAACCATGGGAAACCATTGTTAGTTAGCCTTAGCCATAGTCTATCAATGTGATCCATGATCAAATGTCACATTCTAACAAGTATTATCTCAATGTCAAAACCACTCATGGCCAACCATGGTCATAGTTGGTCCAACGTCGCATTGTGACAACAATTGTCTCAATGTTTAAATCAAGCATGGTAAACCATGTTTATTCACCTCGGTTTATAATATTAATAATCATTTCACTTTACCAATGATTTTTATTTAAAAAATTGATTCATTTTAATCTCTTTTTTAATAATTTTTTTTTTTTTTTATATGTATCCCTTGGGCTTGTTGATCTCTTATGTTTTTAATATTTTTCCCTTGGGTTCCCATATTCCTTTGCTTTATAATATTAAACACTTGCGTTTATTAGTTCTTCTCGTTTATAATACTAATAATCCCTTGTGATTATTATTTAGTTGATTTTAAAATATTGATTCTTATGGTTGATTAATTTCTTATGCTTTTGAAGTTAAAATATTTATTCTTAGGGTTTGTTACTCTCATATGTTTTTAATATTGATCCCTTGGCCTTATTGATAACTTATGTTTTTAAAAAATTTCCCTTGGGTTCATCAATTCCTTTGGTTTATAATATTAACCCCTTGGTTTTATTATTTCTTTTGGTTTATATTATTAATAATCCCTCGGATTTATTAATCTCTTGAGTTTAAAATATTAAACACTATCGTTTATTAAATTCTTAAGTTTTGGGTTTAAACTATGTTCATTTCAATGTTATTTTTTTGGCTTCAGTGATGGCGGAATTTAATATCACTTTAGTTTAATAATTCAATCAGTTTATAATATTAAAAATCAGTAAGGTTGATTGAACACTTGTGGTTTATCATAATAATAATCATGTGATTTTCAAATTCCTCTCTATTTAAAATATTGGGTCATATTATTTATTAATCTATTGTGTTTTTAATATTGTTCCCTTCACCTTATTGGTCCCTTAGGTTATTAATATTTTTCCGTTGGGTTCACCAATTCCTTTGTCTTCTAATATTAAACCTTTGGGTTATTTGTTATTTTGGCTTATATTATGAATAATACGTTAGGTTAATTATTACTCTTTATTAATTTCTTTGGTTTTTATATATATATATATATATATATTATATATATATATATATATATATATATATATATATATATATATATATATATTTTTAATTTTATTGATCCTTCAACTTTATTAATCACTTGAGTTTATTAATAATTTTTATTTCTAATACTAATTTCTTGGGTAATATTTTTCCCTTGGATTCACCAATTCCTTTGGTTTATCATATTAAACCCTTGGGTTATTAGTTCTTTTGGTTTATCATATGAATAATTGATCAATGTCATCCATGATCAAATTTCACATTCTGACAAATATTATCTCAATATGAAAATCACCCATGCCCAACCATGGTCATAGTTGGTCCAATGTTGCATTGTGACAACAATTGTCTCAATGTTTAAGTCAAGCTTGGTAAACCATGTTTATCCCCCTCGGTTTATAACATTAATAATCATGTGACTTTACCAAAGATTTTTATTTATAGAATTGATTCCTAAGATTTATTAACTCTTTATTAATCATGTGAGTTTATCATTCATTTGCATTTAAAATATTTATTCCTAGCCTTTACTAATCTTTTTTGTTTTTTATATGTATCCCTTGGCCTTGTTGATCTCTTATTTTTCTAATATTTTTCCCTTGGGTTCCCCAATTCCTTTGGTTTATAATATTAAACCCTTGGGTTTATTAGTTCTTTTGGTTTATAATATTAATAAACCCTTGTGTTTATTAATTAGTTTATTTTAAAATATTGATTCTTATGGCTTATTAATTTCTTAGGTTTTTGAATTTCATATATTTATTATTAGGGTTTGTTACCCTCTTGTGTTTTTAATATTAATCCTTGGCCTTATTGATCCCTTATGTTTTTAATAATTTCCCCCTGGGTTCACCAATTTCTTTGGTTTATAATATTAAACGCTTGGTTTATTATTTCTTTTGGTTTATATTATTAATAATCCCTCAGGTTTACTAATATCTTGAGTTTAAAATATTACTTCTTAGGGTTTATTAATATCTTCGTTTATAATACTATTATTTATCCCTTACATTTTATAATATGAATAACCCCTTGGGTTTATTAATCTATTGAGTTTAAAATATTATTTCATAGGCTTTTTTAATTTCTTAGGTTTTTTATTTTAAAATATTCATTTTTAGGTTTTATTAATCTCTATTGTTTTTAGTATTTCCCTTAGCCTTATTGATCCCTTAGGTTTCTAAAATTTATCCCTTTGGTTCATTGATTCCTTTAGTTTATAATATCAAATGCTTGGGTTTATTAGTTCTTTTGGTTTATAATGTTAATCACACATTGGGTTTATTAATCTCTTGAGTTTAAAATATTAATTCTTAGGCCTTATTAATTTCTTCGATTTTTCAGTTTAAAATATTAATTCTTAGGCTTTATTAATTTATTAGATTTTTCATTTTAAAATATTGATTCTTAGGGTTTATTAATCTCTATTGTTTTTAATATTCATCCGTTAGGTTTATAATATTTATCTCTAGGGTTCACTGATTCCTTTGGTTTATAATATTAAATCCTTGGGTTTATTAGCTCTTTTGGTTTATAATGTTAATAATCTCGTTGGTTTATTAATATACTATGTTTAAAATACAAATTCTTATGGTTTATTAATTTAATAGGTTTTTTAGTTTAAAATATCAATTCTTAGGGTTTATTAATATCTTCTATTTTTAATATTGATCCTTTATGTCTATAATATTTATCCCTTGGGTTCACTAATTCCTTTGGTTTATAATATTTAAACCTTTGGTTTATGAGTTCTTTTTGTTTTTATTATTAATAATCTCTTGTTTTTATTAATAATCTTTTGGTTTGAATATAATATTAAGAATCATGTGACTTTATCAATGATTTTTATTTAAAAAAATGATTCCTAAGATTTATTAATCTCTTTATTAATCATGTGAGTTTCTCATTCATTTGCATTTAAAATATTTATTCCTACCCTTTACTATAATATTTTTTGTTCTTTTATATGTATCCCTTGGCCTTGTTCATCTCTTATGTTTTTAATATTTTTCTATTACGTTCCCCAATTCCTTTGGTTTATAATATTAAACCCTTGGGTTTATTAGTTCTTTTGGTTTATAATATTAATAATCCCTTGTGTTTATTAATTAGTTGATTTTAAAATATTGATTCTTATGGTTTATTAATTTCTTACGTTTTTGAATTTAAAATATTTATTCTTAGGGTTTGTTACTCTCTTTTGTTTTTAATATTGATCCCTTGGCCTTATTGATTCCTTAACTTTTCAGATTCTTTCGGTTTGCAATATTATTCCCTTCGATTTATTAAATCCAAATATTGGGTTTAAAATATTAATCCTAGAGTTTAATACTAATGTATTGTCCAATTTAAAATTATTAAAAGTACTCACTCAATATGAAAAGAAAACATGGGAAACCATTGTTAGTTAGCATTAGCCATAGTCATTCAATGTGATCCATGATCAAATGTCACATTCTGACAAATATTGTCTCAATGTGAAAATCACCCATGGCCAACCATGGTCATAGTTGGTCCAATGTTGTATTGTGGCAACAATTGTCTCAATGTTTAAATCAAGCATGGTAAACCATGTTTATTCCACTCAGTTTATAATATTAATAATCATTTCACTTTATCAATGATTTTTATTTAAAAAATTGATTCCTTTTAATCTCTCTTCTAATAATATTTTTGGTTTTTTATATGTATCCCTTCGCCTTGTTGATCTCTTATGTTTTTAATATTTTTCCCTTGGGTTCCCCAATTCCTTTGGTTTATAATATTAAACCCTTGGGTTTATTAGTTATTTTGGTTTATAACATTAATAATCCCTTGTGCTTATTAATTAGTTTATTTTAAATTATTGATTCTTATGGTTTATTAATTTCTTACGATTTTGAATTTCAAATATTTATCTTGAGGGTTTGTTACTCTCTTTTGTATTTAATATTGATCCCTTGGCGTTATTGATAACTTATGTTTTTAATAATTTTCCCTTGGGTTCACCAATTCATTTGGTTTATAATATTAAACCCTTGGGTTTATTATTTATTTTGGTTTATATTATTAATAATCCCTCGGATTTATTAATTTCCTAAGTTTAAAATGTTAAATACTTTCGTTTATTAAATTCTTAGGTTTTGGGTTTAAACTATGTTAATTTTAATTTCACTTTTTTGGTTTCACTGGCGGCGGAATTTAATATCACTTTAGTTTATTAATTCAATCATTTTATAATATTAACAATGAGTAAGGTTGATTGATTACTTGCGGTTTATCATAAAAATAATCATGTGACTTTCAAATTCCTCTCTATTTAAAATATTGGGTTGTATTCTTTATTAATCTATTGTTTTTTTAATATTGTTCCCTTCACCTTATTTGTCCCTTACATTATTAATATGTTTCCGCTGGGTTCACCAATTCTTTTGATTTCTCTTATTAAACCCTTGGGTTATTAGGTCTTTTGGTTTATAATATAGATAATACGTTGGGTTAGTTATTAGTGTTTATTAATTACTTTGGTTTTTTTATTTCTATATTATTAATTTTATTGATCCTTCGACTTTATTAATCACTTGAGTTTATTAATAATTTTTATTTCTAATACTAATTTGTTGGGTAATATTTTTCCCTTGGGTTCACCAATTCCTTTGGTTTATAATATTAAAATTTTGGGTTTATTAGTTCTTTTGCTTAATAATATGAATAATCGATCAATTTCATCCATGATCAAATGTCACATTCTGAAAAATATTGTCTCAATATGAAAATCACCCATGGCCAACCATGGTCATAGTTGGTCCAACGTTGCATTGTGACAAAATTTGTCTCAATGTTTAAATCAAGCATGGTAAACCATGTTTATCCCCCTCAGTTTATAATATTAATAATCATGTGACTTTATCAAAGATTTTTATTTATAAAATTGATTCCTAAGATTTATTAATCTCTTTATTAATCGTGTGAGTTTCTCATTCATTTGCATTTAAAATATTTATTCCTAGCCTTTACTGATCTTTTTTTTTATATATGTATCCCTTGGCCTTGTTGATCTCTTATGTTTTTAATATTTTTCCCTTCGGTTCCCCAGTTCCTTTAGTTTATAATATTAAACCCTTGGGCTTATTAGCTCTTTTGGTTTATAATATTCATAATGCCTTATGTTTATTAATTAGTTGATTTTAAAATATTGATTCTTATGGTTTATTAATTTGTTAGGCTTTTGAATTTAAAATGTTTATTCTTAGGGTTTTTTACTCTCTTGTGTTTTTAATATTAATCGTTGGTCTTATTAATCCCTTATGTTTTTAATAATTTTCGCTTGGGTTCAGCAATTTCTCTGGTTTATAATATTAAACCCTTGGTTTATTATCTTGTTTGGTTTATATTATTAATAATCGCTCATTTTTTGCTAATCTCTCGGGTTTAAAATATTAAATACTATGGTTTATTAAATTCTTAGGTTTTGGGTTTAAACTATTTATTATTAGGGTATATTACTCTCTTGATTTTAAAATATTACTTCTTAGGGTTGACTAATTTCTTCGTTTATAATACTATTATTTATCCCTTATGTTTTATAATATTAATAACCTCTTGGGTTTATTAATCTATTGAGTTTAAAATATGATTTCATAGGCTTTTTTAATTTCTTGGGTTTTTTATTTTAAAATATTAATTATTAGGTTTTATTAATCTCTATTGTTTTTAGTACTGCCCTTAACGTTATTGATCCCTTAGGTTTTTAGTATTTATCCCTTTGGCTCACTGATTCCTTTGGTTTATAATATTAAACGCTTGAGTTTATTAGTTCTTTTGGTTTATAATGTTAATCACACATTGGGTTTATTAATTTCTTGAGTTTAAAATATTAATTCTTGGGATTTATTAATTTCTTAGGTTTTTCATTTTAAAATATTAATTCTTAGGGTTTATTAATCTCTATTGTTTTTAATATTCATCCATTAGGTCTATAATATTTATCCCTTGGGTACGCTGACTCCTTTGGTTTATAATATTAAACCCTTGGGTTTATTAGTTCTTTTGGTTTATAATGTTAATAATCCCGTTGGTTTATTAATATCTTATGTTTAAAATACTGATTCTTATGGTTTATTAATTTATTAGGTTTTTTAGTTTAAAATATCAATTCTTAGCATTTATTAATCTCTTGTGTTTTTAATATTAATCCCTTATGTTTATAATATTTATCCCTTGGGTTGACCAATTCCTTTTCTTTATAATATCTAAAACTTTGGTTTATGAGTTCTTTGGGTTTATTAATTTCTTGAGTTTAAAATATTAATTGTTAGGGTTTGTTAATTTCTTAGGTTTTTTGTTTTTAAATATTATTTTATATGCTTTATTAATCTGTGGAGTTTAATATATTAATTCTTATATTTTATTACTTTCTTATGTTTTTCGGTTAAAAATATTATTTCTGAGGGTTTTTTAATCTCTTGAGATTAAATTATTTATTCTTAGCGTTTTTTTATTTCTTGGTTTATAATATTACACCCTTTGGTTTATTAGTTCTTAGGTTTTTTGTTTTTAAATATTACTTCATATGCTTTATTAATATCTTTAGTTTAATATATTAATTCTTAGATTTTATTACTCTCTTATGTTTTTGGGTTTAAAGTATTATTATTTATGAGGGTTTTTTAATCTCTTAGATTAAATTATTTAATCTTATGGTTTTTTTATTTGTTGGTTTATAATATTAATATTTATCCTTTGATTCACCAATTACTTCAGTTTATAATATTAAACCCTTGGGTTTATTAGTTCTTTTGCTGTAAAATATTAATAATCCCTTGACATATTGGTCAGAGATATAAACTTATTATAATATTAATAAAATATTATTATTATGTTATAATAGAATTATATTATAGTTTGAGTTAAAAATATTAATGTATTTAAATAATTTAATAATATATTCTACTATTGAATAATATAATATTATATGTTCTAAAATATATATATATATATATATATATATATATATATATATATATATATATATATATATATATATATATATTTCAAGCTAATATATAGTATGTATATAGTTAATATTATTAATGTATTATAAGTAAATATATAAAATATTTTGGTGATTTTAATCATTAATATATAATATTTATTTTGGTGAAATATATGTGCTGGGTAGTGGATATAGGCTTATCAGCGTATCTAAACCACATTGGTGAATGTGGTTGTAAATATATTTCACATAAGCCTATTAGTGTATATCAATCACATTGGTAAATGTGATTGTGCTAGTTATATATGCTTATATGTAAAATACTCATCCTCCAATGTGAAATCTTTGGCGGATAAATTCTGCCACTTAATGAGATACTCTAAAATTTACTGATTTTACAGCTGTCGGGTTCTTGGTTCTTCATCAAGTTCTAGCATTATTTTTTTAGCAGAAGTTTGTCACCTATAACATTATTTAACTATGACACATTGAAAACTAGGTGTTTCGGGGAAGATGCAAGTGGATCTAATTTGTATGTCATAGTAACAATATTTTGTAACACCTTGTAGGGACCATATTGCTTGGGTGATAATTTATTATCTTCATTATCTTTCTTGAGGGAAATTTATTTATATGGCTATATCCATAAATATACCCAATCACATACATTAAAATGTCTTTCACTACAAAGATTATTTGCCTATTTTTTCATTATATTATGTGCGAGAGTCAAGTTATACTATAAGAGTTGGAGAATTTTTTGTTGATGCTCAATGTGATCATGCACTTCTTGAACCTTAGAATTTTTTGTTAAAGTCAATGTGCCGGACTAAGGATTATATCCATAAAGTTCTATAAATGAGGTCATTTTTGTTGTGGTATTTTAGGAATTTTTATACCACAATTGTACCAGAGGTAATCATTTGACCCATTGTGTTTGTTTTTCAGATAAAAAATAATGAATATACCCATCCAAAAAAAAATTCACTATATAAATTTTCCTATCATATTTTGGATGATAAGATGAGCTATGAGCTAAGATAATAAAATAATTCTATCCAACAATTCCCATAGAAAATGGAATCTCTGTCACCTTCAATAATCATGCGATTTCCATGTAGCTTTTGAAGTATTTCCATAAATGAATTAGTGACTATATCGTCTTTAAAATCGTGAGAATGCATAAAAATATGCATATTTGGTATTTCTATCAACCACCACCATCATGAGACTCTTTCCTTTGGAATTGGGTAAACCTGTGATAAAATCCATTGGTACATCCTCACAACGCTAACTTGGAGTGTCTAAAGGTTATAAAAAACCTCTGGTTTTAATTGTCTCAACATTATTTTGTTCAAAAAAAAAAAATTCTACCACGGAATTTTGAATATCGGATTTAAGGCCATCCTAAAAATTCCTTCTTCACTCTCTGTTAAGTTTTTAAAAATCTTGATTTCCCTCGTAAAGGAGATGTGTACAATTCCAAAATAATATTTTGTTCGAGTTGGCAGTTCTTACATAGATATAAGAGGTCTTGGTACCATAAAAAATCATTTTTCCAAATAAACGTATTAGATGTATTAGGATCTTGATGTAACGTTTGAATATATGTCAAAAAATCTTCATCGTTCTTCTATTCATCTCTTCCTTTAGCTATACAATTAGTTTGGACAATAGAAATGGCACAAAGTAATGCTTCCACATCATCATCTCTTCTTGATATTGTATCTGCAAAAAACAAATTCTCCCCTATTTTTAGATTAATTTCAAATAATAATCCAATATTTTCATGACTCATTTTTGTTTCTCTTCTGAAGATAATATTTTTTCAAAAAGTTATTGAATACTATCATTGTCTTTTTTTACCTTAAAGTGACTTCCCATTAGGTAAGGGCATCGTTTCCTCAGAGCATGTAGTATTGCCAACATTTCCTTGTCATAAATATGTTTTTGTAAATAATTTCACTTGATTGGATGAATTTAAAAATTGATGGGTATTCTTTCCTGCATTAAGAAAAACACAAATTCCATTTTATGAGGCATCGCATTCCATAAAAAACGTTTTTGTGAAGTGTAGTGTAGAGAAGACTAAAGCCTAACACAGTGCCTATTTAAGATTTTCAAAAGCCTTAGTTTCTTCTTGAGCATACCAAAATCCATATTTCTTCAGTAATGTTCTTAGAGGTGCTACTATTTTCACATAACAAAAATGCAATAATGGCCCGTCAACCTGATAAATCCTTGAGCTTGCTTTAGGGATGTGGGAATTTCCCATTCCCTGATAGATTTAATTTTGTTAAGATCTACCTTGACACCCTCATAATATACAATATGACATAAATGTTCCACCTCATGTACCCCAAGCAAACATTTGGATGGTTTTTCATAAAATCAATTCTCTTATAATAGTTTAAGCGCCTTGTCAACATGTTGAATGTGATCTTTCTAAGATTTTTTATAGATTATTATATCATCAAAATATGCTAGCAAAATTTTTCTAAGAAAGGGTTTGAAAGTGGAATTCATCAAACCTTCAAATGGGGAAGGTGCATTAGTAAGAAAAAAATTCATGACAAAATAATCATAATCACCTTAATGAAAGTTGAATCATGTTTTTGGAATTTCTTTTGTATTCATTCTAATTTGATGATATCCAAAACAATGGTCCATCTTGGTGAAGAAAATTTATCCATGTAATTCATCCAACAATTAATCAATGAAAAGAATACAAAAATTATATTTAATAGTGATATTATTGATATCTCTATAATTTAGACACATATGCCATGATTTATCCTTCTTGTGCACCAATGCTATTTTTTCTGTTTTTAATTATGACTTCCTCTAGAATTTCTGCAAGCTTATGTCGAATTTCACTCTTTTGGGCATAGGGATATCTGTGAGGTCTAGTATTTATAAGAAAAACTCATAGAACCGAGTGAAAAACATGATCATGATGATGATCATGAATAGGTGGGAGACCTTTAGGAGTCTCAAATACCTTGCAATTATTGTCCATGACTCATTGGAGATCTGGATAAATTGATTATTGGAATGTTTGAATATTGAGTCAGCATAATTACGCAATTACACATTGTACTTTCTTCAAAAGTGGTGGCATGTCGTTAGAGTTAATTATGTCCATTGATTTTCCTATGACACCCCTTAATTAAATATCCTTTCCTTGATAAAAAAAAAATCAAGAAACATTCTTGAAAATGAAAATATATCTTCCCTAAATATTGTAACCATTAGACTCCTAATACAACATCAGCACCACCCATTGGAATGGAAAGAATTGTCCTATTAAATATATATTCCCCCATGCCCAACTCGACATTATGGAAATTCCCTCATAAATTTATAGTTTCTCCATTTTGAACGATCACTTGAGATTCTCGCGTTGGATATATAAAAAAATTCGATTCCTTTGCTATTTTAAAATCAATAAAATTATGGCTGATACTCGAATTAATGAGTGCTAATACATTTTTCTCTTGACATATGATTCTATATTGAGAGTTTAAGGATTTTTAATTCTTTCTAGTGTATTAAAAGATATTTTTTGATTCGTTTCTTCTTTCTGTGGGGTTTCTTGCTGGTTTATATCTTCCTCTATTGATGTTTCTTGTTCCTTTTCCTCCTCCTATTCACAATTTATGTAAAATAATTTCTTCTCATTGGATGGATTTCCTTTAGTGTATTTTCCAGCAAAATTGTAGGAGACAACTTGTTCTCTTTTTTCCTTCAATTATTGTGGTGTCAACCTTCTTGGTTCTGAGAGACTAGGAGGAGCGCCTGCATCTTTATAGTTGTGAGTGGTAAACTTCCTTGTTTCCATAATGTTTCTTTCAAATTTTATTTCCACATTCAATGAATTTTCCAATGAATTAGGTTCGCAAAGCAGAACCTCATGTTGGATGTTATCCTTTAAATTACCTATGAATACATCAATTATATGGTCCTCTAGAATATAAGTTACGTTCATATTCAATCTCTAGACGTTCTCAATGTGATCTACTATTGAACCCTTTTGTTTGAAAGCTATCAATTAGATAAAGAAGTTATTTCAAGTTTATATCCTTGTGATGTTCTATCAAGTCCTCAAAAATTATCCAAGTGAAAAATTATTTTTGAGAACAAATCCATTGATACAACACAAATTAATTTCATTCTAAATATAAAATGCAATGCATACCTTTTTTTTGTATCATGTATCATGTATATTAAAGAATTACTCTATTTTTACTATCCATATTACCGGATCGTTGCAATCAATGTTCCTCCTATCGATCTTTGGAGTGTGGTTGGTCTTCAACCAAAAGTTAGTGTCTCTAAAATCATGATTCAAATTTATTTTTTCTCATCATGATATTTTTGGAATACCTTATCACTATTCAAAAGTATTTGTTATAGCAAATTTGTCAAAAATTCCTTCAAACCTTCCATTTGTGCTTTTAAACCATCCTTAAAACCTTCCATGTATACTTGTAAACTATTTTTCAAACTATCCATGTTATCTTCCAATTCATTCTTGGTTACTCTTTGTGAAAGACAAATTTGTTGCACTCGGTGTCGTAACTTTGATATATCATGTAGCATATCTTCCTCTTATTCATGTGTCATAGTACAGTTTTATAGTTGCTTATTAGGAGTATCCATTTTTTTTTGTGAGGAATATTGGAACCAAATAATGATATCTATGCTTTACTACACCATTTGCATCGCTTCAAACTGATTTTCCAAAGAAAATTGATGAAAATTTAGAAAATACAAATATTTTTCCTTGCTTTTTAAGGCTTCATCCTCAAACTGTTGTATCTCTACTATTTCGGCCTCCCAAGGTCTGAAATTTTTTCCTATGGTATCTCTCTATTTCATCCTTCCAACAACATAAATTAGACCAAGATTGGATTCTTCAAGGAAACATTAGGCGAAATCTCCCAAGATGACCTTCTTATGGACTAGTTCAGTAGAGTGAACTTGTACGGAAATCCATGTGTCACTATTTCCACCTTCAGCCCTAAAAATCGTACCCAAGAAAATAAATTCAGTTCCCCTTCACGAAATTTTTATGAAATTCATTTTTTATGCTGAAAACGAAAGGTGTGGAGTTTTCTCCCGAGGAACCTATTTCAGACAAAATTCTCGAGCATAAAAAAACATTAACTTCCTTGAATCATATACTTCACAAAGTAACGAACGAAACTTTGAAATTTTTACACAATTTTCAGTAAGATTTCAAGTCGATCTGGTTGAAATTTCATCTTCTAATGCCTTACAAAAAATATTTATAGAAAAAAATTCCAATATGACCTATTTAAAGTAGAAAATCCCTAGGATATAAACCTATGAAACCAAATACTTTTTTACTATATCACAAAAAAAAAAAATATCGATAGCTTGAAAATAATTCTCTTCAAGGGGAAAAAATCATTTTACATTACATAAATGAACAATTATTAGATGATACAATTGATAGGACATCATTGGTATATATAGGATTCTAAAGGGTCACAATATGATCAAGGCGTACAAACGAATAATAATATTAGGGCACAACGATAATAATATTGGGCTTCTATGGGGCACAAAAATAAGAATATGGGGCCTACATGGGAGAAATAATAACAATATGGGGACTAAAATACTATTATAGGTACCAAACATGTCACTTGTCTATTTTTGGTCTTGCGATTTGGCGATTGTGTGATACATTTCCTATGTTTTCCTGTTTTAGTCTAGTTTGTCTTCTATATATAGGTTACTATTTTTCTCTCTAAGGAACCTAGAGAAGATAGCCCTCTATACAATATGCTGAGGTAGCGTATGTGATGTCATAAATGTGGGTGAAGTCAAGACCCCCAAGATAATAATGGTGCTCACCAACAATCTTTGGAAGCAACCAAAGCATTATATTCCATTGACCACATGAAAAACACAACATCATTCAGAACTTGGAGGACCTAATTTCCTTGGATTACCAAAATCCTTTTGATTGAATATTTTCGAAGAGGTTTCTCTTTGGCCTGTATCATACTAGGGATGATGGAGACAATATCTCAATTCTATATCTTTGCATTTTTATGTGAAGAATATGCTTGGAAGGGTCTTAAAAAAAACCAGAGGATAGATACAACATCACTAGTTTTCTAGAAGAAAATAAATGGGCTCAGAGGAATAAACTCTTTTAATTGGAAATATTGGATGATGGCTGTAATGTTCCAAATTTTTCTTCAATAAATTGGAACATTAAATTTTTTCTAAACTCATTTAGGAGATGAATAATTGGGTAAGGAGGCCCAAAGATAATAAAAACATAAATAAAATCCCTCTAGTATGAAAAGGGATCAACCATGGAACCAGATTTCACACCGTCATGTGTGAAAGGAGATATTTGCAAAGAGGTTTGACCAGGTCAACCAGCGCAGGGTATGAGTTGGAAAGCACTACATAGGAGGGAAGCTTCTAGAGGAAGGGAAGCTTCTAGAGGAAGGGCCCATGACGAGTCTCCAATTGCTATATAAATGGAGAGGAGGAGAGCTATTGCCATTCATGCATATGTTTATGATATTGAGTTGGTCATCTCGCCTTCTTGAGCACGCTGGTTCTTTAACTAGTCTATAGCACTGTTTAGTGTACTGAGTGTCTCCGTTCGGAGATCTCACCCTCAGCCCCGGGGGACTTCGAGTGTCTCCTCGGGTGAGGTTGTCCCAACATTTTTTTGGTCCGAGACCGAAGCATCATCCTATAGGATAGCGTTATTATTGTAGCAGCATAATACTGTGTTGTAGGGTGTTGCCGTGGAGACTCCACAACACCTCTTCCATTGCTTGTTTTTCAGAGGGGGAGTCTTTCTTGCCTTTGGAGGATCAGTTTGGAACCTTGAGAGATTATTTGTAGATATTCGCATCAGGCCAACACATATTCTTGCCCCTACTGTGCATTTTTCTCCAATAGCTACATTATTTTCATAGTGCATTTGCTGCGGGGTTTACATATTGATTGGAGGGTGGGATCTCAAGTGTAACGATCAGCCTTCCACTTTGGAGATCCATTAGAGGAGGATTAATTCATATATTTTCATCTCATTCATGCTTCTCTATATATTTATAGTTCCAAAGTTTCCGTAGCTGCCCAACTACTCTGACCTTTTCATGTATTGTTGAAATTCCCTGGGGGAAAGTAATAGAGAGCCCTTTGGGAATTTTGTTCCATTATAGATCTATGTTTTAATGTATTTATCAGTTTTAGATCTGTAATATAATAAAAATAAGCTTCAACCTCCTATAAATAATGCTAAATGGTTTCTGGGTCATTCTCTTGTCTTGCAACACCTCAATCTTGAGGGATTTTCTATGTAAAACTGTTGTTTAACCTTGCTTAATGCCTATTACATGTTCCTAAAATAATTATCTGATATTTCATACTATTTTAGATCTCATACCTTCAGAAAATACGCTTCCCTTTCTTCAGTAAATTTCTGCATACTCAAAGTCATGGGAAATCACAGTTTTTCTTGACTAGTCGGGAAGGAGGAACTATTTAACTTAGTAAAACACCTTTTTTTTTGCTTAAATTCGACATTAATATCCCTCTTGACATAATATAACATATTACAGAACCTTGACCCTTAATTTTACGCATATGTTCGTATACACTCATTTTAGTGCCAAAATCCTCACTTTTCCCCACCTTTTTTCCCATAAAAGCTGAGTAAAGATTGCTGAAATATTTGGAGTGGGTGTATGAGTATTTTTAAACACTTTCTATGATATATAAAGCACAAATTCATGAAAAATTTATTTTTCAGGCATGATTTGCTGAGAAATCCATTTTCGAGATATTACAATGGTATCAGAGCTTTTGAGTGGGATTCTTCAAGCAGCTCTATAGACAGAGTCTATAAAGGGAAAGGTAGCCTCTAGATCTCATCCTCTTTTCATGGGTGAAATATCTGGTAAATTCCCTCCCAGTCTATCTCTGGTTGGAGTTTTTCATGTTTTAGAGATATCCTCAAAATGAGATATTACAGTGGTATCATAGCATAGTTCTGGCTCAGCCTGTGGAGCTATGGGGATCTCACAACAGTGTGACCAAAATTCACCATCATTCATTAGGCCAACCAGGATCACAATGCCTACATTCTTACCTCCTGTGCCGAGTGAGAAAGGGAGGCAGCATGATCATATACCCTTTGGAGACTATTTCCGTAGATGGCAGTCCATGGGGGAAGACTTCAGAGCAGCTTTTCCTTTCAAATATTACTATCAGCTCAGGCAGGATGAAATTGGAAAGAACAGTGGGGGATCTAGAATGAATATCTCAGAGTTGCAGCGTACCACTGGGAAGACACCTTTTCCCATGTATGAGGGATCCACTGATCCCTGTGAGTCTAAACCCAAGAAGATCAGAACATTGAAAAAGATGAGTTTATTCTCATCTATTTTCATATCTAGAGGAAATGCATATACCTTTGAGGAGGTCAAGAAGATTGAAGAAAAAGAAGAGGAAGTACCGTGCACTTCCTATTCTCATCAAGAAAAAGATATTGAGCATGGAAGATATTTGGATCATCAGATTCTCAGTGATTACCTTGTTGAGTATACATCTCAACCTAGAGCCTTCGGGGAGACTCTAGATTTTCCTCATTTCATCCAGTTAAAGGAAGAGAAGAGGCCATGCAGCAAAAAAGAAATCAAAGGCAATAGATTTTTGCTGTCTACCTTTGATGGGTCATCTAATGCAAGAACTTGGGTGAGGAAGTTGGAGGCATTTTTCCTACTACATCCTGTAGCAGGGAAAGAATCTATTTAAATCTTAGCGCTGCACTTGGAGGGTGAAGCTTATGATTGGTGGTGCAGCCACTTGAGCCATTCAAGGGTGAAGACTTTTGCAGAGTTTACTCAAAGTTTGATCCAAACCTTTGATGGAGAAAGAACAAAGAAAGAAGAGATCACATCACCTCTTGAGGAGGCTTGTGGTAATGTTGTCCCACTCATGGAGGAGCAGCCACATGCATCAACAGTTGGGGCAGCCAACACTTTTGAGGAAGGGACTCTTGTAGCCCTACGAGAAGTTCCAAATGCACATCAAGGTATGAAAATATTTCCACATTCCATTGTTGCAGCAAATTCTTTTGATCAATGTGGAGATTTACTTTTGCATGACCAAGAGTCAAATCTCATTGCTAGTATAGAGAAGCTTGGTTTCACTGTGTTGTGCAACATGGAAACACTCAAGAAGGAATCAAACCATCATTCTCATGAGCCATTGTTGGATTGTACATCACATTGGAGGTTGGGGTTTGAAGCCTTGAAGATTGAGGGTAGACATCTTGGAGTAAGAAACCTTTTCTCCCTTCAAGATGACACTTTCTAAATGAGCTCTTCTCAGCTCAAAGAGGAAATTCTACTTTCGGATCCAAGACCTCATTGGTTTTGGAAGACTATGGATGAAAGGGAGGTCTCAAGGAGAGATCTCATTGGAGATGCACTTCGACACACCATGGAATGAAATGCTTTTCTTCCCTTCTCACGAGAGCAGATAGAAGATGGAGGACATCTTAGGATGGATAACATCTCTCATGCTTGTGTTGGACATCCCTTGAGCCATACACATCATGATGGGAGGTTTTTTCTTACCACCTATTTGATTCTTGATAGGGTCTCATTGATCCTTGAGAAGCTTACATTTCAGAATCCCATAAAGTGCAAATACAAGAATTTGATTTGGGAGGATTGTAGCCCTCATGGGAGGAGTACCAGGATGAGGAGAAGAAGGAGGCATCCATAGGTGATTCAGTGGATGTGGTTGATGAGCAAGGAGCTAGGAATCTACCTGCATATCTATGATACCAGGCAGCAGGAGGCTTGGCTGCGCTGGTTACTCTTGAAAGAGTTTGACAATCACTTAGCAAACACTCTTCCTATGAGTGGGAGGATGGAGAAAATATGGTAGGATATTTGCATCATTGAGCAACATCAAGAATGGATGCATGATGTTGATTTGTCTTCATCACATGAGATGTATGATGGAAGTACGAGGAGGCAGAAAAATACTTTGTTGATTTGCTTGGGAGAGCAAGGGCAGATTTTCTGTCACACTTGGTATGATGTTACAGGAGGAGGGGATGGCACTATCTCCTTGGTATTTGATGATGATTGGGAATCACTTCCATCTTGGGAAGTATTCCACATTTTTTGCAGCATTATTGGAAGAATCTTTGACAAGGAGCATGTCAAAGAACATAGTTGTGTATTGATAGGAGCTTATTTGCACAAGCTCACAACATTGTCACCTTGGAGTAAAGACTTATGGATGAAGTGTGCCCAGCAGAGATATGGTGTATCCATAACCCATAGGTCCTAGGATCACTTCATATTTGTTGCACTTGATGAACAAAGATGAGGTAATGATGATAGAGACATCTATGGCATATTCTTCTTAACTTGGATTTCCAAGCATGAGGAGGATTATCTTCTTGCAGCACATGGTTCATTCTTATTCACAGCATGCCAAAAAACTATGGAGGAATCATTTATGGACCCATTTACCATATTACTTCCAGAATATGGTAAGGATTTTGTTTATAAATTCATTGATTTGCACACTCTTACCATTCTTATGCAGTGCATTTCTTCACAAGAGGGCAAGCTTGTCAATGGGTTGTTTTGGGCCAATCTACATGATGGAGGCAGCCATCTCTTTTGTGGCATTGGGAAAATGTTTTATCACCACATGTATGTTCAGTTTCTGCACTATAGCATGTATCATATAAATAAATGCATGATTAACCATGTAAAAAGAAACATTTTTCCATGTATTTTTATGAAGCAGCAACTTGTAAAACTGCGCTGTCACCACTGGGAAAGATGTTGGTACCTTCTTGCATCACTTATAACCTTCAACATTTTCTTTATTTTTCTGCTGGTCATGTCTTCATTTGCTGATATAGATCAGATTTGTATGGGAGGCTTGATTATGAGAGAGACACATGAGCTGGCTGTGTCCGTGAGTGGGAAAAATTCTCACAATTTCTACACTACATGTTCTAATGGGAGCACGAGAGGAGATATGACCACCATATCCAAATATTTGTTCTCTTTTGAGGTGGGCCATAAGATTGATATTCATCCATTGTAAAACCATGGGTAAGTGCTTGATCATGTATCATTGTTGTTACATTCAGCCATTTTTTCATGTCACCCAATTCACAACCAAATTTTTTTTTTTCCTACATACATAATTTACTTCACCCAATGGTAAAAATGCATACTAGGCTTTCATCTAATACCCCACATGCTTATTGGGTGACTATATATTTTTTTCTTCAACATAGATTTTTCCCCTTATCAATTTTATTAAGAGGTTACCTATGTGTATATAGATATATATATATACTATGGTTATACATATGTATTGCATATCATAACGTGAGTATGGTATAAACCATATGATGAAAATTCGTTTTTCCTTAGAACCATCATATTGTCAACTCGTAAAAGTTCTTATGGCGTTCTCATGCTACCTCTTGGTCTTACACGACCCTATACATATTATGTTTGTTTAAATAATGAACCATGGAAATTTCACTTGACGTGTGAGTCGATTTCGTATAGATTGCGTTGGCACCTGTGAACTGACTACATTAAATTGGTAGTACCTTCGTATCGTTTGATGTGGATTTATTCTCAGGTTTCCTGCCTCAATGTTTACGCTTCCGTGTTGATGATTGTTATTTCTAACCCTTTTTCATACGTTTATGTCCTCCTCATTTATGGCATTAACTCTCTGGTGTTAATTCTTGTCGGCCTCCACTTGACGTTTTTTGATTTCCCAACCATAAGTCATCGATCTGTTGTATGGTGCTCCGATGCATGCCACCTGTAGGGTCGAGATGTCTGAGGGTTTCACTCCGACTCTTGATACTTATGGTTTACATTCTCTGGCATAATATTCATTTGCTCCTCTACTGAGTGGTGGTTGCCCTGGTCTTATGCTCCTCGTTTTTTCATCTGCCGTCCATGCAACACTCTACGAGTTCTTCCACGATGCAGACTTCCACCACGTCTTGTTCCCTTGGTAAGTCTTACCTCTGCTATTTTTTTTTATCCATCGTTATAGTGCGTATAGGTTCTTGAAAGGCCAAGCTCTAGTTTAATTGTATACCTATTTTTCTTTGTGCTGAATGTATGTGAGTTTTACATTGTTATTTCTCATATCCTGATAGAAGAATTTGCATTTGAACTTGCATTCGAACGCCTATCCATTTCGCCTCTCTTGTTTACAATCCATAGAACTCATTCTTATCATTCTTTTGACTTATCTTATGTTCTGCGTTTGTAATAAAAGATCGATTTGTTGACTGGAACAATTTTCTTATGCTTCTACATCCTCGTCATGACTAATGGAACCATTTCGATTCGTCCTGAATCGACCTTCCCATCGCCGGCTTGGCGAATGATTTTTATTCAGAGGTAAATTCCTCTTTAATTCACATTTTAATAGAGGTATGTTTGCTAACAATAGAATTTCCTTGTAGTTTAATGCCGAATCGTTAAATTTTATTTTATCAGGCCCCCTGGTTACATTGGCGTTTGGATTTGATCTGACCAGGTACTATTTGATCTTACATTAAAAGTTATTAATTCATTCCTCATGGAAGTTGTATAATACATAATTTATTTATTTTTCATGCTTCTGACTTGTACAGGTATTGTCACGTTTTGACTCTACTCACGAACTTGTTTTTCAAACTATTTGAGTTTTTCAGGTAGGTGGTCTGATCAATTTTTTCTCCTGGCATATTAGGACCTCAGAATTCCTTGGGAGTCCTGCGAAGGTTTTGGCATTTACCACTCATACTCAGATCTCGCTTGTGTATTATTAGAAATTTATGAGTTTTCCATAGCATTGTTTTTTTTATGACTATTATGCTCGTTTGTACGAGGACTGGTGGACGGTGTCACGGAAGTAACCATATATTTTAACTCATAATGTTATTTTCTTTAACTTACAAAGTCGGATCAAATTTGGTTTATAATGAAGACTAGTCTCTCACTGGTTTCCATACCAGGATTATTTATTTCTAGTAGCGATTTCTATTATTTTAAATGGAACTTTGGTGATGTATATCCTTATGATTTTAGAAATGGTTTCACTTTCTACACATTTTGTATCTATGTGCTAGGTGTATATTTCGTGTGATAACATTGCTCCTTCTCTAAAAATTTTACTAATGCTCTCCCAGAGTTGAATTCTTAATTTCATGGGCAATTAAAATATACTCTTCTCCTTTTTCACTAGAATATAAACATTTAGTTAAGAGCTTGGCATTTTGTAACAATTTTTACTTGCAGCAGTTAACTAATCCTGTAACTGCTTCAGAGTCTACTTTCAGTTTTCATAATTTCTTTTACTCATTTCTATTTAATCTATATCCTGTTCATGCACTGGCTAAAATACAACTCATGTATTTAAAACACATCTATAGGGACAAAATTTTATGTAAACCTGATGAGGATCTTTACATTTTTTTAGGCATATGCACACTTTATTGAAATTCTAGAAGGATATATTACCACTGAAATACATAGGTGTAGCTAAGGTTTTTCCCTTAAATTTTTTTCTACTAAAATCTTTCATTAACATCTAATATAATAACCTGAATGTCTGATTTAGAGCTTCTAAATTTCTTTACACTCTGTACAGATATAAAATGTCACATGCTAAGTTTCATGTTATATTTCTGTCCTATAACACAGGATTTTAGTCTATTAACTGACAACCTCTGAATTAAATTTATCTTCCAATTTCAAAGTAATTATCATGCATATATGTGTGAGTCATACAGGAGCATTTGTCAATTGTCTTTCTTCAAATCTGTTGTCCATGGTGTAGATATAAAATGTATATGTTCACAATTAAATTGTAGCCTTTTATTAAATACACCCATTTACATGTAGATTTCTAGAAGAATTATCTACTTGTTTTAAGACTGTGCATTATGCTTTTAGGGCATGTTTACATCACTGTAGCCCTTAGTTACATTGTCACTGTTATTAAATTAATTTCTGAGTACGGTAGTCAAATTCATACTTTCATTGGTATATTTTTTTTTTATAACACATGAAATTATTTAATTATATCATTCCCCATAGGGAACGAAGTACGTCTAGTTTCAGTTATATTTGTTACCTATGAGGTTATCATACTTTCTTTTCCTATATGCAACAGTTATTTTAGTAACTCAGAAGCAGATTAAAGTTAAACAACCAAATCATTTTTGGGGATAAAATGTATCCTCAGATTTAAACCACAGTGGCTTAGAGCCTCTGCTGGATTCTCCCCACAGATTTTATTCCTACTACTATACAGAGCTGAGAGGATTAATCTCTTCTACATAATTCTGTTAAAAGTAAGGAACTGAAATTTTAACTTAAATAAAATATTAGCTACAGCATGCACCAGTAAAATATTCCAACAACTCTTTTAACCATTCATAAAAATCTTATGAGCATACCAATTATGCAGATGACCAATCCTCCCAACCTTAGAGTTCCTTTGTCTCCAGAACTCACCCCCGAGCTGAGATCTCCTCCAAGAACATACCAACCCCAATATGTTCTGGAGTATCTTATTTAAGCTTATTCTCCCCAAAGCTTGTTTCCAATTCTACATCTAGAATTACAGGATGCTTTTCTTCCTATTTGCCTGGGCTTCCCTTATTTAGGGACTTTTAAAGCTGATTTCTTCTTTTCCAGCTTTTTACCTCTTCCCAACTACTCTCCACCTCATTGGGGAAAATCTATATTTTTCCTCAAAAATCTAATTTAGAAATAACTTCTTTCAAGGATTTTTGAAATATTTTTGGGGAAAGTCTTAGCCTCTTTCCACACCTCATGGATTTGGCAAGTGATATCAAAATTTTCATTTGGTCAATGTGCACAGAATTATTTTATTTATTTTTCATAATTAATTACATCCACAAAATACTTATCCATTGGGTTCCACTCCCCTTTGGATTAAAGCTCAAATGTCTAATTTGGAAGGAAAACATAAAACTAGGGGTGTTACATATTCCCCCCCTGAAAACAAACACCGTCCTCGGTGTTGAAAACTAACTACTAGAGTTCATTTTGAAAATAGATATGGATATTTTTCCATCATCTCAGCTTCTCTTTCTCATGTAGCTTCTTCAGCAGTAAAGTGCTTCCACTGCACCTTTACTCTTGCTACTGTTTGATTCCTCAATTCAATTTCTTCCCGCTCCAATATTTGAAGCGGCTCTGGAAGGAACTCCCCTTCTGTTTCCACTTGTATCACATTCCAATCAAAAATATGAGAAGCATCATGCACATATATTTTTAATAATGAAACATGAAACACATCCTGCACTTTAACATGGGGTGGTAAGGCCAGCTTATAAGCCACTGGTCCCACCCTTTCTAACACCTCAAAAGGCCCACAATATCTAGGAGCCAATTTTTCACAACTTCCAGCATAAAGTGTGCTCTTTTTGGGCTTAATACGTAGGTACACATGATCACCAAATTTGAACTCTCGATGTACCCTCTTCTTATCAGCATATTTTTCTGTCGATCTTGTGCTGTCTCGATGTTTCTTTGTATTTTTTTGACAATCCTTTCCATTTCTTGTAAAGTATCTCGTCCCAATATTAGCTTATCTTCTGGTTGGCTCCAACTTAAAGGAGTACGACACTTTCTTCCATAAAGTGCCTCAAATGGACTCATTTTGATGGAGGATTGATAACTATTCTTATAAGAAAATTCAGCTAAATTAAAGTAGTCTTCCAATTTTGATGGCCTATCCATCACATACATAATTAGCATATCCTCCAAGATCTGATTTTTTCTTTCTGTTTGACCATCCGTCTGAGGGTAATATGCAGTACTAAAATTCAATTTAGTGCCCATGCCCCCAAACAAAACTTTCCAAAAGGCAGCTGTGAACTTAGCATCTCTATCTGAAATAATCATCCTTGGCACCCTGTGTAGCCTTACTATCTCTTTTAGGAACACATCTGCTACTTGGGCTGTCACAAAAGTAGATTTTACAGGTATGAAGTGTGCAACCTTTTTTAAAGTGTTTACCACTACCATCACTGAGTCATGCTAGTATTTTTTCCTGGGTAACCCGGTCATGAAATCTATCGAAACAGTGTCCCATTTCCATTCTACAATTGGCAAGGGATTTAATAGACCAGCTGGGTGCTAGTGTTCAACTTTGACTAGTTGACATTCCATGCACCTAGCGAAATATTCTGCTACATCTCTTTTCATTCTTGGCCAAAACAATTTCTTTTTCAAGGCTGTAAGCATTTTCTGATATCCCAAATTTCCTGCATATGGTTGTTTATGGTATTCATCTAAGATCTCTTTTTTCAAAGATTCTACATTGGGGATATACAATCTGTTTTTATAGCAGATCAACCCTCTGTGGTTTTGGGTGTACTTAGCCATTTTTTTTTCTGAATTTTCAATTGCAAATTTTCATAATGGGGATCTTGATCTGCTACCTTTTTAATCAGCTCTTCTAAGTCAAGGCTAGCACTACTCCAAATGTTGCTTATGTTTTGGCAATAATTTCTGCTTAGCGCATCAACAATTTTGTTTTCTTTCCCTCTAATATGTTTTATGTCCATATCAAATTCACTCAGAAAAGACAGCCATCTGGCTTGTCGAGCATTCAAATTAGTTTGAGAAAAGGAATTTTTAAGACTAATATGATCAGTCATCAATGTAAATTTCTTTCCAAGAATATAGTGTTGCCACATCTTCAAGGCATGAATTACAGTAGCCAATTCCAAATCATATACACTGTAGTTCTGTTCATGTGTCCTAAGTTTCCTAGACTCATATGCAATAAAGAAATTTTCCTGTAACAAAACTCCTCCCAATCCCTCTCTGCATGCATCGGTGCATATAAAAAAATCTTTGTCAGGATCTGCAATTTTCAGTATAGGGGCTGTAGTGAGTTTTAGTTTTAGTTGTTCAAAGCTTGTTTGGCATTTTTTAGTCCACTTAAATTTGGTGCCTTTTCTCTGTAATGAAGTTATGGGATATGCTATTGCAGAAAATCTTTCTACAAATCTTAGATAATAACCTGCAATTCCCATAAATGATCTCACTGTTGAAACATCAGTTGGCACCGGCCATTCTCTAATAGCCTTTATTTTCTCAAGGTCAACAGCCAATCCTTGTTCAGAAATAATATGCCCCAAGTACTGAATCTTGTCTTTATAAAATTCACATTTACTGAATTTGGCATATAACTGGTTTTCCTTCGATGTATGCAAAACTATTCTTAAGTGTTCTTGGTGACCTTCCTCACTTTTTGAATAAACCAGAATATCATCTATGAACACTAGTACGATTTTATCTAAGTACTTGTTCAAAACATTGTTCATTAAGCACATAAACGTGGCAGGGGAATTTGTCAACCCAAAAGGTAGGACTACAAATTCGTAGTGACCATACCAGGTTTGAAAAGTTGTTTTACTAATGTCTTCCTCCTTAATTCTAAGTTGGTGATAACCAGTCCTCAGATCAATCTTAGAAAATACAGAAGCCCCTCTTACCGGTCAAAAAGGTCATCAATTCTGGGCAATGGGTGTCTATTTTTTATTGTCAACTTATTCAATTAACGGTAGTCAATGCACATTCTAAAGGTTCCATCCTTCCTTTTCACAAACAGCACCGGTGCTCCCCAAGGAGACACACTCGGTATGATATACCCTTTATCCAACAACTCTTGCAACTACATTTTCAGTTCCATGATTTCGGGGGGGATCATCCGATAAGGGGCTCTGGAAACAGGTGTTGCTCTAGGCACCAAATCGATTGAAAATTCAATCTTTTTTTGGGGGGGAAGATAAGGAATCTCATCTGGAAAAACTTCCTTAAACTCTCTTACCACTGGCAGAGTGTCCAACAGATTTTCTTCAGGTTGTTGTCCTAATTATTCAGCGTGTAGAGCATATACTTGATATCCCTTCCTAGCTGTTCTCTTTAATTACAAAGCTGATATTTGTCTTACCAAAATTGGTTTTGGTTTTCCTTTGAGTATAGACGATCTCCCTTCCTCATCTATGCAATGCAGAGTTTTATCCCAACATTTCATCATAGCCTTTCTCTTTTCTAACCAGTCCATTCCTATCAACAAGTCATATGAGCCTAAGGGCAGAATGTTTAAGTTTACTTCTGTCTGAACATCATTCAATTTAATTGGTTTTTGAGGTAACTTATGAGTTACTTTTCGCTTGGTGCCAGTGGCTAGATGGACCAACCAAGACTGCTGAAAATTTTCAGTTTTGAGATTGCATTTCTGTACAATTTGTGGACTAATGTAACTAAAAAAGCACCCGGATCAATTAAAATTGTAACAGATTGGTTAGAAATCTTACCTTCCATCTCAACCATAGTAGCCTGATGTTCTGCTTGTCGGTTTTCCAATGATGCACTGATAGTGGGTATATTCCTTGTTATGTCATTCACTATGGTAGCTTCTCGATCCCTCATAATCATCTAAATATTTCGGTGTGGACAATCCCTAAACATATGAGGTTCTCCACAACCCCAATGTTTCGACGGTTCCCGCATTTTGACTGCTCCCTCCTTCTTATTATCTCCCTCTATTTGTTTTGAGCCAACTTGGGACTGAGCAGTTTGACTTTCCTTGGGTTTGTTAAATTTCTTCCGCTGATGGTCCCTGCCAAAGTTCCTCAAATAAGCTGGTTTCTATTTCTTCCCTTTGAATTCACTCTTATTTACCTAGCCTTCCCCATGTTCACCCTTGCCTGTAAACTGCTGATAACATAATCTAGCTTTCCTCACCTCTTCATCCATAGTTTTTGGATTATCGAACTCTATTTTCTCCTTGTACACAGCAGGCAAACAGTTCAAAAACCTTTGCACCTTTGCCTTCTCTTCACAAATATAAGGAACATACCTTAGCAGATTTGTAAACTTGGTGACAAACTCATCGATAGTGAGCTGTCCCAACCTAAGTTCATGGAACTCCTTTGCTTTATCATCATAATAACGTTTGTTAAAATAGCGGTTTTTAAATTTGACTTCCAAATCTTCCCAAGTCACTGTCTTTTCATCAATGGCATGGACCATTTTCGTCTCGTCCCACCACAAGGTAGCCTTACCCAGTAATTAGTAAGAAAATAATATAGCCTCAGATTACTTTCATATTCATAGACCTGGAAATATTTAATCATATTCAACAACCAAGCCTCAGCATCTTCCTCCTTCTCCCCATCATATGACGGAGGTTTGATCTTTCGAAATTCTGCCTCTAATTCCTTTCTCTATTTAGACTGATGTCTAGTAGTGTCATCTTCCTTAGAATCATCAGAGAACTTTCCTTTCTTCCTCTTTCCGGAACCTTCACCTTCCTGGCTGTTCCGTGACGTCAATGCTCTAATGAGCTTTTCCTGCTCCTCACTGGCTAATGACAGCCTGTCATTTTGGCTTCTTAGCTCAGCCATCTCCCGTTGCAACCTGTGCAACATAGTCATCAAAGGAGCATTGGGATCTGGCATGTTATCTTCATCACGCAGATCAACATAAATTTCATCACCTTCGGCCATTGACTTTTCTATTTCAATACCACTGTACACTAAACAAAAAAACATCAGTAAAAAAATAAATTTTTTTTCAACAAGAAATAATTTATACAGTGAGCACAACAACAGCCTAGTTTTGCTAACATGGGCTCTGATACCATTTGTCATGTCTACCAATTCAAAACCAATTTTTTTTTTCCTACATACAGAATTTACTTCACCCAATGGTAAAAATGCATACAAGGCTTTCATCTCATACCCCACATACTTATTGGGTGACTATATATTTTTTTCTTCAACATAGCTTTTTCCCCTTATCATTTTTATTAAGAGGTTACCTATGTGTATATAGATATATATATACTATGGTTATACATATCTATTTCATATCATAACGTGAGTATGCTATAAACCATATGATGCAAATTCTTTTTGCCTTAGAACCATCGTATTGTCAATTCGTAAAATTTCTCATGGCGTTATCACGCTACCTCTTGGTCTTACACAACCCTATACATATTATTTTTGTTTAAATAATGAACCATGGAAATTGCACTTGATGTGTGAGTCGATTTCATATAGATTGCGTTGGCACCTGTGAACTGACTGCATTAAATTGGTAGTACCTTCGTATCATTTGATGTAGATTTATTGTCTGGTTTCCTGCCTCAATCTTTACGCTTCCGTGTTGATGATTGTTATTTCTAACCCTTTTTCATACGTTTATTTCCTCCTCATTTATGGCATGAACTCTCTGGTGTTGATTCCCGTCGGCCTCCACTTGACATTTCTTGATTTCCCAGCCATGAGTCATCGATCCGTTGTATGGTGCTCCGATGAGTGGCACCTGTAGGGTCGAGATGTCTAAGGGTTTCGCTCCGACTCATGATACTTATCATTTACATTCTCTGGCATAGTATTCATTTGCTCCTCTACTGAGTGGTGTTTTCTCTTGTCTTATGCTCCTAGTTTGTTCATCTGGCGTCCATGCAACTCTCTACGAGTTCTTCCACGACGCAGACTTCCACCACATCTTGTTCTCTTGGTAATTCTTACGTTTGCTATATTTTTTTATCCATCATTATAGTGCTTATAGGTTCTTGAAAGGCCAAGCTCTGGTTTAATTGTATACCTATTTTTCTTTGTGTTGAATGTATGTGAGTTTTACATTGTTAGTTCTCATATCCTGATAGAAGAATTTGCATTCGAACTTGCATTTGAACGCCTATCTGTTTCGCCTCTTTTGTTTACAGTCCATAGAACTCATTCGTATCATTCGTTTGACTTATCTTATGTTTTACGTTTGTAATAAAATATTGATTTGTTGACTGAAACAATTTTATTATGCTTCTACCTCCTCATCGTGACTAAGGGAACCATTTCGATTCGTCCTGAATTGACCTTCCTGTCGTTGGCTTGGCGAATGATTTTTATTCAGAGGTAAATTCCTCTTTAATTCACATTTTACTAGAGGTACGTTTGCTAGCAATAGAATTTCCTCAGAGTTTAATGCCAAATCGTTAAATTTTATTTTATCAGGCCCCCTGGTTATGTTGGCGTTTGGATTCGATCTGACCAAGTACTATTTTCTCTTACATTCAAAGTTATTAAGTCGTTCCTCCTGGAAGTTTTATAATACATAATTTATTTATTTTTTGTGCTTCTAACTTGTACAGGTATTGTCACGTTTTGACTCTGGTCACGAACTTGTTTTTCTGACTATTCGATTTTTTCAGGTAGGTGGTCTGATCAAATTTTTCTTCTAGCATATCAGGACCTCGGACTTCCTTGGGAGTCCTGCAAGGGTTTTGGCGTTTACCACTCATACTCAGATCTTGCCTGTGTATTATTAGAAATTCATGAGTTTGCCATAGCATTGTTTTTTTCATGACTCTTATGCTCATTTGTATGACGAATGGTGGACGTTGTCACAATAGTAACCATATATTCTAACTCATAATGTTATTTGCTTTGACTTACAAAGTTGGATCAAATTTGGTTTATAATGAAGACTAGTCTGTCACTGGTTTCCATACCAGGATTATTTATTTCTAGTAGTGATTTCTATTATTTTAAATGGAACTGTGGTGATGTATCTCCTTATGATTTCAGAAATGGTTTCACTGTCTACACATTTTGTATCTATGTGCGAGATGTATATTTTGTGTAATAACACGACTCCTTCGCTAAAAATTTTACTAATCCTCTCCCAGAGCTGAATACTTAATTTCATGGGCAATTAAAATATACTCTTATCCTTTCTCACTAGAATATAAACATTTAGTTAAGATCTTGGCATTTTGTAACAATTTTTACTTGCAGCAGTTAACTGATCCTGTAACTGCTTCAGAGTCTACTTTCAGTTTTCATAATTGCCTTTAATCCTTTCTATTTAATCTATATTCTATTCATGCACTGGCTAAAATACAACACATGTATTTAAAACACATATATAGGGATAAAAATTTATGTACACCTGATGAGGATCTTTACATTTGTTCAGGCATATGCACACTTTATTGAAATTCTAGAAGGATGTATTACCACTGAAATACATAGGTGTACCTAAGGTTTTTCCCTTAAATTTTTTTCTACTAAAATCTTTCATTAACATCTAATATAATAACATGAATGTCTGATTTAGAGCTTCAAAATTTCTTTACACTCTGTATAGATATAAAATGTCACCTGTTAAGTTTCATGTTATATTTATGTCCTATAACACAGGATTTTAGTCTATTAACTGACAACCTCTGAATGAAATTTATCTTCCAATTCCAAAGTAATTATCATGCATATGTGTGTCAGTCATACAGGGGCATTTGTCAATTATCTTTCTTCAAATCTTATGTCCATAGTGTAGATATAAAATGTATCTGTTCACAATTAACTTGTAGCCTTTTATTAAATACACCCATTTACATGCAGATTTCTAGAAGAATATTTTACTTGTTTTAACACTGTGCAGTATGCTTTTAGGGCATGTTTACATCACTGTAGCCCTTAGTTACATTGTCACTGTTATTAAATTAATTTCTGAGTACGGTATTCAAATTCATACTTTCATTGGTATATTTTTTTTTATAACACATGAACTTATTTAATTATATCATTCCCCACAAGGAATGAAGTATGTCTAGTTTCAGTTATATTTGTTACCTATAAGGTTATCATGCTTTATTTTCCTATATGCAACAGTTATTTTAGTAACTAAGAAGCACATTAAAGTTAAACAACCAAATCATTTTTGGGGATAAAATGTATCCTCAGATTTAAACCACAGTGGCTTAGACTCTCTACTGGATTCTCCCCACAGATTTTATTCCTACTACTATACAGAGCTGAGAGGATTAATCTCTTCTACATACTTCTGTTGAAATTAAGGAACATAAATTTTAACTTAAATAAAATATTAGCTACAGCATGCACCAGTACAATATTCCAAGAACTCTTTTAACCATTCATAAAAATATTATGAGCATACCAATTATGTAGATGACCAATCCTCCCAACCTTAGAGTTCCTTTGTCTCTAGAACTCACCCCCGAGTTGAGATCTCCTCCAAGAATAGACCAACCCCAATCTGTTCTAGAGTAGCTTATTTAAGCTTATGCTCCCAAAAGCATGTTTCTAATTCTGCGTCCAAAATTACAGGATGTTTTTCTTCCTGTTTTCCTAGGCTTCCCTTATTTAGGGACTTTTGAATCTGCTTTCTGCTTTTCCAATTTTTTACCTCTTCCCAACTACTCTCCACGTCATTGGGTAAAATGTAGATTTTTCCTCAAAAATCTAATTTAGAAATAACTTCTTTCAAGGATTTTTGAAATATTTTTGGGGAAAGTCTTAGCCTCTTTCCACAGCTCATGGATTTGGCAAGTGATCTCAAAATTCCCATTTGGTCAATGTACACAGAATTATTTTATTTATTTTTCATAATTAATTACATCCACACAATATTTATCCATTGGGGTCCACTCCCCTATGGATTCAATTTCAAATGTCTAATTTGAAAGGAAAACATAAAACTAGGGGTGTTACATAATCCCCCCCTGAAAACAAACACCGTCCTCGGTGTTGAAAACTAACTACTAGAGTTCATTTTGAAAATAAATATGGATATTTTCCCATCATCTCAGCTTCTCTTTCCCATGTAGCTTCTTCAGTAGTAAAGTGCTTCCACTGCACCTTTACTCTTGCTACTGTTCGATTCCTCAATTCAATTTCTTCTCGTTCCAATATTTGAAATGGCTCTGGAAGGAACTCCCCTTGTGTTTCCACCTGTATCACATTCCAATCAATAATTTGAGAAGCATCATGCACATATATTTTTAATAATGAAACATGAAACACATAATGCACTTTAAAATGGGGTGGTAAGGCCAGCTTATAAGCCACTGGTCCCACCCTTTCTAACACCTGAAAAGGCCCACAATATCTAGGAGCCAATTTTGCAGAACTTCCATCATAAAGTGTGTTGTTTTAGGGCTTAATACGTAGGTACACATGATCACCCACTTTGAACTCTCGATGTACCCTCTTCTTATCAGCATAGTTTTTCTGTCGATCTTGTGCTGTCTTGATGTTTCTTTGTATTTGTTTGACAATCCTTTCCATTTCTTGTCAAGTATCTAGTCCCAATACTAGCTTATCTTCTGGTTGGCTCCAACTTAAAGGAGTAAGACAGTTTCTTCCATAGAGTGCCTCAAATGTACTCATTTTGATGGAGGATTTATAGCTGTTGTTATAAGAAAATTCAACAAAATGAAAGTAGTCTTCCCATTTTGATGGTCTATCCATCACATACATTCTCAGCATATCCTCCAAGATCTGATTTGTTCTTTCTATTTGACCATCCATCTGAGGGTGATATTTAGTACTAAAATTCAATTTAGTGCCCATGCCCCCAAACAGACCTTTCCAAAAGGAAGTCATGAACTTAGCATCTCTATCTGAAATAATCATCCTTGGGACCCCGTGTAGCCTTACTATATCTTTTAGGAACACATCTGCTACTTGGGCTGTCCCAAAAGTATATTTTACAGGTATGAAGTGTGCAGCCTTTGTTAAAGTGTCTACCACTACCATCACCGAGTCATGCTAGTATTTTGTCCTGGGTAACCTGGTTATGAAATCTATCAAAACAGTGTCCCATTTCCATTCTGCAATTGGCAAGGGATTTAATAGATCAGCTGGATGCTGGTGTTCAACTTTGACTATTTGACATTCCATGCACCTAGCTAAATATTCTGCTACATCCCTTTTCATTCTTGGCCAAAACAATTTCTTTTTCAAGGCTGTAAGCATTTTCTGATATCTCGGATGTCCTGCATATGGTTGTTTATGGTATTCATCTAGGATCTCTTTTTCAAAGATTCTACATTGGGGATATACAATCTGTTTTTATAGCATATCAACCCTCTCTGGTTTTGGGTGTACTCAGCCATTTTGTTTTTCTGGATTTTCAGTTGCAGATTTTCATAATGGGGATCTTGATCAGCTACCTTTTTAATCAACTCTTCTAAGTCAAGGCTAGCACTACTCAAAATGTTGCTTTTGTCTTGGCAAGAATTTCCGCTTAGCACATCAGCCATTTTGTTCTCTTTCCCTCTGATATGTTTTATGTCCATATCAGATTCACTCAGAAAAGACAGCCATCTGGCTTGTCGAGCATTCAAATCAGTTTGGGAAAAGAAATATTTAAGACTAATATGATCAGTCATCAATGTAAATTTATTTCCAAGAAGATAGTGTCGCCACATCTTCAAGGCATGAGTTACAACAGCCAATTCCAAATCATATACATTGTAGTTCTTCTCATGTGTCTCAAGTTTCCTCGACTCATATGAAATAACGGAATTTTCCTGTAACAGAACTCCTCCCAATCCCTCTCTGCATGCATCGGTGCATACAACAAACTCTTTGTCAGGATCTGCAATATTCAATATAGGGGTTGTCCTGAGTTTTAGTTTTAGTTGTTCAAAGCTGTTTTGGCATTTTTCAGTCCACTCAAATTTCGTTCCTTTTCTCTGTAATGAAGTTATGGGATATGCTATTGTAGAAAATATTTCCACAAATCTTCAATAATAACCTGCACTTCCCATAAATGATCTCACTGCTAAAACATCAGTTGGCACCGGCCATTCTCTAATAGCCTTTATTTTCTCAGAGTCAACATCCAATCCTTGTTCAGAAATAATATGCCCCAAGTACTGAATCTTTTCTTTATAAAATTCACATTTACTGAATTTGGCATATAACTGGTTTTCCTTCAACGTCTGCAAACTATTCTTAAGTGTTCTTCGTGCTCTTCCTCACTTTTTGAATAAACCAGAATATCATCTATGAACACTAGTATGAATTTATCTAAGTAGTTGTTCAAATTGTTGTTCATTAAGCACATAAATGTGGCATGGGCATTTGTCAACCCAAAAGGTAGGGCTACAAATTCGTAGTGACCATACTGGGTTCGAAAAGCTATTTTACTAATGTCTTCCTCTTTAATTCTGAGTTGGTGATAACCAGTCCTCAGATCAATCTTAGAAAATATAGAAGCCCCTCTTACCTAATCAAAAAGGTCATCAATTATGGGAAATGGGTATCTATTTTTTATTGTCAACTTATTCAGTTGACGGTAGTCAATGTACATTCTAAAGGTTCCATCCTTCTTTTTCATGAACAACACCGGTGCTCCCCATGGAGACATACTCAGTCTGATATACCCTTTATCCAACAACTCTTGCAACTGCATTTTCAGTTCCATGAGTTTGGCGGGGCTCATCCGGTAAGGGGCTCTGGAAACAGGTGTTGCTCCAGGCACCAAATCGATTGAAAAGTCAATCTCTCTTTTGGGGGGAAGATGAGGAATCTCATCTGGAAAAACTTCCTTAAACTCTCTTACCACTGGCAGAGTGTCTAGTAGATTTTATTCAGGTTGTTGTCCTAATTCTTCAAGGTGTACAACATATACTTGATATCCCTTCCTAGCTGTCCTCTTTAATTGCAAAGCTGATATTTGTCTTACAAAAATTTGTTTTGGTTTTCCTTTGAGTATAAAGGGTCTCCCTTCCTTATCTATGCAATGCAGAGTTTTATCCCAACAATTCATCATGGCCTTTATCTTTTCTAACCAGTCCATTCCTATCAACAAGTCATAAGAGCCTAAGGGCATAATGTTTAAGTTTACTTCTCTCTGAACATCATTTAATTTAATTGTTGTTTGAGGAAACTTATGAGTTACTTTTCGCTTGGTCCCAGTGGCTAGCTCGACCAACCAAGACTGCTGAAATTTTTCAGTTTTGAGATTTCATTTCTCTACAATTTATGGACTAATGTAACTCAAAAAAGCACCCCGATCAATTAAAACTGTAACATATTGGTCAGCAATCTCACCTTCCATCTCGACCATAGTACCCTGATGTTCTTCTTGTCAGTTTTCCAATGCTACACTAATAGTGGGTATATTCCTTGCTATGTCATTCACTGTGGTATCTTCTTGATCCCTCATAATCATCTGAATATTTCGGTGTGGACAATCCCTCAGCAGATGAGGTTCTCCACAACCCCAACATTTCAATGGTTCCTGCATTTTGACTACTCCCTCCTTCTTATTATCTCCCTCTATTTGTTTTGAGCCAACTTGGGACTGAGCAGTTTGAATTTCCTTGGGTTTGTTAAATTTTTTCCGCTGATGGTCCCTGCCAAAGTTCTTCAAATAAGCTGGTTTCTATTTCTTCCCTTTTAATTCACTCTTATTTACCCATCTTTTCCCATGTTCACCCTTGCCTTTAAACTTTTGATAACATAATCTAGCTTTCCTCACCTCTTCATCCATAGTTTTTGGATTATCAAACTCTATTTTATCCTTGTACATAGCAGGAAAATAGTTCAAAAACCTTTTCACCTTTGCCTTCTCTTCACGAATATAAGGAACATACCTTAGCAGATTTGTAAACTTGGTGACAAACTCATCGATAGTGAGCTATCCCAACCTGAGTTCATGGAAATCCTTTGCTTTATCATCATAATAACCTTCATTCAAATAGCGGTTTTTAAATTTGACTTGGAAATCTTCCCAAGTCACTGTCTTTTCATCAATGGCATGGACCATTTTCGTCTCCTCCCACCACAAGGTAGCCATACCCTGTAACTGGCAAACAACTAATCTAGCCTTCAGATTACTTTCATATTCATAGAACTGGAAATATTTAATCATATTCAACAACCAAGCCTCAGCATCTTCCTCCTTCTCCCCATCATAGGAGTGAGGTTTGATCTTTCGGAATTCCCCCTGTAATTCATTTCTCTGTTTAGACTGATGTCTAGTAGTGTCATCTTCCTCAGAATCATTAGAGAACTTGTCTTTCTTCCTCTTTCCAGAACCTTCACCTTCCTAGCTATTCTGTGAAGTCAATTCTCTCATGAGATTTTCCTGCTCCTCACTGGCTAATGACAACCTGTCATTTTGGCTTCTTAGCTCAACCATCTCCCGTTGCAACCTGTGCAACATAGTCATCAAAGGAACGTTGGGATCTGGCATGTTATCTTCATCACGCAGATCAACATAAATTTCATCACCTTCAGCCATTGAATTTTCCGTTTCAGTACCACTGTACACTAAACAAAACAACATCAGTAAAAAATATATATATATATTTTTTTCAACAAGAAATAATTTATACAGTGAGCACAACAACAGCCCAGTTTTGCTAACATGGGCTCTGATACCATTTGTCATGTCTCCCAATTCACAACCAATTTTTTTTTTTTTCCTACATACAAAATTTACTTCACCCAATGGTAAAAATGCACACAACATAGCTTTTTCCCCTTATCATTTTTATTAAGAGGTTACCTACGTGTATATAGATATATATATACTATGGTTATACATATGTATTGCATATCATAACATGAGTATGGTATAAACCATATGATGCAAATTCGTTTTGCCTTAGAACCATCGTATTGTCAATTTGTAAAAGTTCTCATGGCGTTCTCACGTTACCTGTTGGTCTTACACGACCCTATACATATTATGTTTGTTTAAATAATGAACCATGGCAATTGCACTTGACGTGTGAGTCGATTTCGTATAGATTGTGTTGGCACTTGTGAAATGACTACATTAAATTGGTAGTACCTTTGTATCGTTTGATGTGGATTTATTCTCAGGTTTCCCGCCTCAATATTTACCCTTCCATGTTGATGATTGTTCTTTCTAACCCTTTTTCATACGTTTATGTCCTCCTCATTTATGGCATTAACTCTCTGGTGTTAATTATCTTCGGCCTCCACTTGACATTTCTTGATTTCCCAGCCATGAGTCATCGATCCGTTGTATGGTGCTCCGATGCGTGCCACCAATAAGGTCTAGATGTCTGAGGGTTTCGCTCTGACTCATGATACTTATGGTTTACATTCTCTGGCGTAATATTCATTTTCTCCTCTACTGAGTGGTGGTTGCTCTTGTCTTATTCTCCTGGTTTGTTCATCTGGCATCCATGCAACTTTCTACGAGTTCTTCCACGATGCAGACTTCCACCACATCTTGTTCTCCTGGTAAGTATTACCTCTGCTATATTTTTTTATCCATCGTTATAGTGTGTATAGGTTCTTGAAAGGTCGAGCTCTGGTTTAATTGTATACCTATTTTTCTTTGTGCTGAATGTATGTGGTTTTTACATTGTTAGTTCTCATATCCTAATAGAAGAATTTGCATTCAAACTTGCATTCGAATGCCTATCCATTTTGCCTCTCTTGTTTACAGTCCATAGAACTCATTCGTATCATTTGTTTGACTAATCTTATGTTCTACGTTTGTAATAAAACATCGATTTGTTGACTGAAACAATTTTCTTATTATTCTACCTCCTCTTTGTGACTAAGTGAACCATTTCGATTCGTCCTGAATCGACCTTCCGATCGTTGGCTTGGCGAATGATTTTTATTTAGAGGTAAATTCCTGTTCAATTCACATTTTACTAGAGATACGTTTGCTAAAAATAGAATTTCCTCATAGTTTAATGTCGAATCGTTCAATTTTATTTTATCAGGCCCCCTAGTTACGTTGGCATTTGGATTCGATCTGACCAGGTACTATTTTCTCTTACATTCAAAGTTATTAAGTCGTTCCTCCTGGAAGTTGTATAATACATAATTTATTTATTTTTTGTGCTTCTGACTTGTACAGGTATCATCACGTTTTGACTCTGCTCACGAACTTGTTTTTCCGACTATTCAAGTTTTTCAGGTAGGTGGTTTGATCAAATTTTTCTTCTAGCATATCAGGACCTCAGACTTACTTGGGAGTCCTGCAAGGGTTTTGGCGTTTACCACTCATACTCAGATTTGCCTGTGTATTATTAGAAATTCATGAGTTTTCCATAGCATTGTTTTTTTCATGACCGTTATGCTCGTTTGTATGAGGACTGGTGGACGTTGTCAAGATAGTAACCATATATTTTAACTCATAATGTTATTTGCTTTGACTTACAAAGTCGGATCAGATTTGGTTTATAATGAAGACTAGTCTCTCACTGGTTTCCATACCAGGATTATTTATTTCTAGTAGCGATTTCTATTATTTTAAATGGAACTGTGGTGATGTTTCTCCTTATGATTTCAGAAATGGTTTCACTGTCTACACATTTTGTATCTATGTGTGAGATGTATATTTTTTGTGATAACACGGCTCCTTCTCTAAAATTTTTACTAATCCTCTCGTAGAGCTGAATACTTAATTTCATGGGCAATTAAAATATACTCTTCTCCTTTCTCACTAGAATATAAACATTTAGTTAAGATCTTGGCATTTTGTAACAATTTTTACTTGCAGTAGTTAACTGATCCTGTAACTGCTTCAGAGTCTAATTTCAGTTTTCATAATTGCCTTTACTCCTTTCTATTTAATCTATATTCTGTTCATGCACTGGCTAAAATACAACACATGTATTTAAAACACATACATAGGGATAAAAATTTATGTACACCTGATGAGGATCTTTACATTTGTTCAGGCATATGCACACTTTATTGAAATTCTAGAAGGATGTATTCCCACTAAAATACATAGGTGTACCTAAGGTTTTTCCTTCTGTACAAATATAAAATGTCACCTGTTGAGTTTCATGTTATATTTCTGTCCTATAACACAGGATTTTAGTCTATTAACTGACAACCTCTGAATTAAATTTATCTTCCAATTTCAAAGTAATTATCATGCATATGTGTGTGAGTCATACAGGAGCATTTGTCAATTGTCTTTCTTCAAATCTGTTGTCCATGGTATAGATATAAAATGTATATGTTCACAATTAAATTGTAGCCTTTTATTAAATACACCCATTTACATGTAGATTTCTAGAAGAATTATCTACTTGTTTTAAGATTGTGCATTATGATTTTAGGGCATGTTTACATCACTGCAGCCCTTAGTTACATTGTCACTGTTATTAAATTAATTTCTGAGTACGGTAGTCAAATTCATACTTTCATTGGTATATTTTTTTTTTATAACACATGAAATTATTTAATTATATCATTCCCCATAGGTAACGAAGTACGTCTAGTTTCAGTTATATCTGTTACCTATGAGTTTATCATGCTTTCTTTTCCTATATGCAACAGTTATTTTAGTAACTCAGAAGCAGATTAAAGTTAAACAACCAAATCATTTTTGGGGATAAAATGTATCCTCAGATTTAAACCACAGTGGTTTGGAGTCTCTGCTGGATTCTCCCCATAGATTTTATTCCTACTACTATACAGAGCTGATAGGATTAATATCTTCTACATACTTCTGTTAAAAGTAAGGAACATAAATTTTAACTTAAATAAAATATTAGCTACCGCATGCACCAGTACAATATGCCAACAACTCTTTTAACCATTCATAAAAATCTTATGAGCATACCAATTATGCAGATGACCAATCCTCCCAACCTTAGAGTTCCTTTGTCTCCAGAACTCACCCTCGAGCTGAGATATCCTCCAAGAACAGACCAACCCCAATATGTTCTGGAGTAGCTTATTTAAGCTTATGCTCCCGAAAGCCTGTTTCTAATTCTGCGTCCAGAATTACAGGATGCGTTTCTTCCTGTTTGCCTAGGCTTCCCTTATTTAGGGACTTTTAAATTTTCTTTCTTCTTTTCTGGCTTTTTACCTCTTCCCAACTACTCTCCACCTCATTGGGGAAAATTTAGATTTTTCCTCAAAAATCTAATTTAGAAATAACTTCTTTCAAGGATTTTTGAAAGATTTTTGGGGAAAGTCTTAGCCTCTTTCCACACCTCATGGATTTGGCAAGTGATCTCAAAATTCTCATTTGGTCAATGTGCACAGAATTATTTTATTTATTTTTCATAATTAATTACATACACACAATACTTATCCATTGGGGTCCACTCCCATTTGGATTAAAGTTCAAATGTCTAATTTGAAAGGAAAACATAAAACTAGGGGTGTTACACATTACTATCCTTTAGTAGATGTGATGAATCATGGACATTGCTTGCCATGTAATTTTCTGAAGTTGTAGTGGACGAGGCTGCCCTGTATCCTTGTGAGAAATTGTTTTCATCATGTATCATCATGTAAAACATTCAACAAACCTCTCATTATGATGTTCCATGATGACCATGTCCTATTATTTATGGATGGATTGTTTTGGGCTAGCTTCTTCTTCATTGTTGGAGGAGCCTTCTTTGCAGGATTGTTCTTCACTTTGCCATTGGAGGGAAATGATTTTGCAACCCGGGATCAGCATGCACTCTACACTTTTCATGAGTGGAGAGAATGACAACATGGGGTAAGCTATGATGCTTGCTAAGTTTAGATTTTCAGCCCACCTTCATTACCAAAGCTTGAGGTGGAAGGATATTTTCAAGAGTTTCCTTGTTGGGAGGTGGCTCATTTTTTTTGGATGATTGCTTGGGGATGGAGGATCCACATGAGGGAGATATTCCTCATTATATTCCAGAATCCATGCCTTGAGTGGAGAGTCTTCAGTTCTATCCTTTTAGTTGCTTGGGGATAAGCAACATTTGGGAGTGGAGGATTGTAATGTTCCAAATTTTTCTTCAATAAAATGGAACATTAAATTTTCTCTAAACTCATTTAGGAGATGAATAATTGGGTACGGAGGCCCAAAGATAATAAAAACATAAATAAAATCCCTCTAGTATGAAAATGGATCAACCATGGAACCATATTTCACACCCTCATGTGTGAAAGGAGATATTGGCAAAGAGGTTTGACCAGGTCAACCAGTGCAGGGTATGAGTTTGAAAGCACTACATAGGAGGGAAGCTTCTAAAGGAAGGGAAGCTTCTAAAGGAAGGGAAGCTTCTAGAGGAAGGGCCCATGAGGAGTATCCAATTGCTATATAAATGGAGGGGAGGAGAGCTATCACCATTTATGCATATGTTTATGATATTGAGTTGGTCATCTCAACTTCTTGAGCACGTTGTTTGTTTAACTAATTTGTAGCAATGTTTAGTGCACCGAGTGTCTCCGTTCGGAGATCTCACCCTCAGCCCCAGGGGACTTAGAGTGCCTGCTTGGGTGAGGTTGTCCCATCATTATTTTGGTCCAAGACAGAAGCATCATCCTCTAGGATAGCATTATTTCTGCAGCAACATAATAATGTGTTGTAGGTTGTTTCTGTGGAGACTCCACAACACCTCTTCCATTGCTTGTTTTTCAAAGGGGGAATCTTTCTTGCCTTTGGAGGATCATTTTGGAAGCTTGAGAGCTTATTTGAAGATCTTGGCATCAGGCCAACACATATTATTTCCCCTACTACGCAGTTTGCTCCAATAGCTGCGTTATTTCCATAGTGCATTTGTTGCAGGGTTTACAGATTGATTGGATGGTGGGATCTCAAGTGTAAGGATCGGCCTTCAACTTTGGAGATCCATTGGAGGAGGTTTACTTCAGATATTTTCATATTATTCATCCTTCTCTATATATTTCTAGTTCCAGAGTTGCCGTAGCTGCCCAGCTACTCTGGGCTTTTCATGTATTGCTAAAATTTCCAAGGGGAAAGTAATAGAGAGCCCTTTGGGCATTTTGTTCCATTATAGATCTCTTTTTTCATGTATTTATCATTTTCAGATCTATAATATAATAAAAATAAGCTTCAACCTCCTATAAATAATGCTGAATGGTTTCTAGTTCATTCTCTTGTCTTGCAGCACCTCAATCTTGAGGGATTTTCTATGTAAAACTGATGTTTAACCTTGCTTAATGCTTATGCAATGTTCCTAAACTAATTCTCTAATTTTTCATACTAATTTACATCTCATACCTTAGAAAATATGCTGCCCTTGCTTCAGTAAATTTCTGCATACTCAAAGTCATGGGAAATTAGGGTTTTTCTTGACTAGTCGGGAAGGAGGAACTGTTTAACTTAGTAAAACGCCTTTTTGTTTTATAAAATTTGACATGAATATCCCTCTTCACTTAATATAATATATTCCAGAACCTTTACCCTTCATTTTATGTATATTTTCTTATACACTCATTTTAGGGCCAAAATCCTCACTTTTCGCCACCTTTTTGCCCAGAAAAGATAAGTAAAGGTTTTTTAATTATTTGGAGTGGGTTTCTGAGTGTTTTTAAACACTTTTTATGATATATGAAGCACATATTCTTGAAAAATCCATTTTTCAGGCATGATTTGTTGAGAAATCCATTTTTGGGATGTTACAGTGGTATCAGAGCTTTTGAGTGGGATTCTTCAAGCAGCTCTATGGAAAGAGTCTAGAAAGGGCTAGGTAGCCTTCAGATCTAGTCCTCTTTTCAGAGGCGAAATATCCGGTAAATTCCCTCCCAGTCTATCTCTGGTTGTAGTTTGTCGTGTTTTAGATATATCCCCAAAACGGGATATTACAATGGCTTTCAATTCTAGAAATTAATTTGCAATGTGAATGCAACCCCCCCCCCCCCCCCCTCCCCTCCTACTATATATCTAGCACCAAGGACCCAATGTTTGTTGTACATATTCTGAGCCTTGAATGACTACAATGTTTAGTGAATTTTTTTTTCATTACAATAATGTGGTAGTTAGGCCTATTTTGGTGTATATGTTTTGGATTATTTCTTATCATGTAAATGGTTAAAAATATTGGGCATCATGTGAGGGACATTAAAACCACCTTCTAAGAATAATGGTTAAGCTATAACTATATGGATGATCTACATTACTTTGATGATATTCCAAGAAAATTATGAATTAAAAAAAAAATGTAAAAAGAACATAAAATTATATCTATTTTATTTATTTTTAATAATAAATAATTATTAATTTATAAATATAATAAATATAATAAATTTATTAAAATATATATATTTCGTTAAACAATATTTTTATCTTTTATTGTTATCTTTAATTATCAAAATTTAAAAATAATTTTTAAACTCTTTATTATAATAATACTTTTACAAAAGTAACTTATAAAAAAATTTAAAATCTTAATAACAAAATTACATTTGATATTTTAAATTTTTTTTTTTGAATTAGTCTAAATCTATTAAAAAAGGGTAAAAATATTTTACATCATGGCCGCAGCCTTAACAGTGCCCAGAAGAGTGGCATAATCAGCTTATGAAGTCCAAAAAAATACTGCGCACTAGGGGAAACCAGTATGAACTAAACAGAGTTCCCTCATACTGCTCGCGCAGGGGTATTAATGTGCAAGTTTGAAAAACTATAAAACAAAGACTACTAGATTATATAGCTAGAAAATCAAGAGCAATCCCAACCAAGTGGGAATCTTAAAGCAAAAACCAGAGGCAAATAGAGAAATTAAGCATCATTCTGGGGAGGGGGTTCCTCTAGGATAAAGCAATTGTAAGCATCCATATCATCAACATCCTTGGCCTTGTCCGCTCCTGTGATGTTGCTTGGCTTGGAGCCCTCATGCTCTTCGCTGACTTTCTCCTCGTCTTTGGGAGCTTTACCTTTATCCTTATTCCCTTGCTGTTGTTGCTTGTCCTTTTCCTGAGCCAAATCAGAAGAAGCTCTTGCATGAATCACTTGGGGATCAACCTGCTGAGGTTCTTCCTTGAAGAGCACCGAGATAGAGGCTATAATGCGGGGTCTGTTCATAGAGTATTTGAAGAAAAATTGGGCAGTCAGGGGAGAGTAATAAGTCAGATTGACAGGAGAGGTCTGACCAGGGTAGGAATTTTGAGTTCTGCCCCCTCCGCTACGAGTATTCGGATATCTTCCAATGAAGTAGTCCAAGGAGGGTGAGGAGGAGTCTGAATTGGAAGTGGAGGGGGTGCGTAGGGGTCGGATTCGCATGCTTCCCCTTTTACATCTCATACGATGTCTCAGATGCGGCATGGTGAATGGCAAAAACAAAGGCGATGGAGGAGGCGGGGAGACGGAATTGGGTTAAAACAGGGCACAAAGAAAATCCAAAGTAAACGAAGATTTATTTCAAAGGCCAATACGGGAGAGGTGGAGCCCTTCCCCAAGCTCAATGCAACAACTGAGATGACTTTGCCTACCAGTGGCAGTTCGATGGCAAGGATACACAGCTAAGGGAGAGAAAATTAGTGGTAGCAGAGGAGGGGGGAAGTCCACGCTCCAACTATCTTCCTCCATCTTTAAACCCAGAATGTTGTCTCGAAGCTCTCCCGATCTGAAATCCTCATTAATGTAAGCCTCAAGAGTGTGCAGGTAATTCCCTATGGTGGCACGTGTGGGCATAATGGTCGGATCTCGACCTCGGCTCAGCATTAAATCTGCGTGGATCTCAATCTCGGCGTTGATATGAATGCTGTGATCCCCTATATCACCTGTACATTAGCTGTATCTCCTGGCAATCTCTTGGATGGCCAAGTGGCTTCTCCACTTGCCGGACCCAAGTCCCATCAACATCTTAATAATAATAATCACCCGCATCCGGGATTAATATTTTAATTTTAATTCATATCCTTTTTATTATATATTTATTTCCCCACGCACATATTCTTAGTGTTTTCTAATTTATCAATCAATACATAGTTATTTGGTGACTTCATGGCTAAAGCTAAAAATTTAGAGATAAAAACATATAGTTTTTAAATGTAAATAACTAAACTAAAATATAGTATTATTCTATATTTAGTTGAATACTATAGTCAATATTAAATTTTTTATTTTTCAAGTTTGAAGAGGTTTAATAGTTAATAAAATATATTTCCTTTCAAGAAACGGTAGGTTCAAATAGAAAGGAGTAGAAAATAAATGTGTCTATAGACTTTACTGGTCAAATCACTTATAAAGAGGTGTTTTCTTTATTCTACAAACAAAAGAGTATCAAACACATTCTATCTTGATTCTGACTTTAAAATTAGATTATTATTATTATTATTATTAAAATAAGAAATATCTTTTATGAAATAAAATTAAAATTTTAAACTAAAATAAATAATTAATAATTTTACAATTCAAAAAGTTAAATTTTATTTTTCATAAATTTATAATTGTATTTATAAGCATTTTGACATTTTATTATTGAAAGATATTGTAACATAATAATAATAATAATAATAATAAAAACACTTACATATTTAAAAAAACATATAAAACAATTTTAAAATATAAAAATAATATCAATTTTATATATATCTATAATGTAATTAAAATAAAATTACCTAATAAATAATTATTCAAGTATTCATGGGAAATATGAAAAATTTTAAGGGCTAATATTGGTAGATGGGGTAATTTTCCATGTTTTTACTATTATTATTTTAAGATTCGCCAAAATTTCTAAATTTTAAGATAAATTTCCATCTTAACTACTACCACCATTAACTTTATTTCCCTGTTCAAATTATCTGAAGAAAAACTTACCTAGTTCTTTTGCTATCTTCGATAAAAAATCCTCCATCCAGTTCTCTTTTCTATAAATATGTTGAAATTGAATATGCTGAAAGGTGCTTAACAATAATTTTATTCTCTTCATTCAATTATTTAAAATTGAAAGATAAAAATTAGTGTAGTTTCTCAGTGCATCAAATATGCCTTTTGCATCAACATAAATATTTATATTTACTATACTGAGTTACATAAATGTACCTAAGACACCCCATAATATTAATATCTCTTCGTCTTTGTTAGACTCCTTTCCTCCCTTCCACCAAAAATGAAAGAATTTGCCTTTACCCATAACAATAATTTCCCCACATCTACATTGTCTCCCTTTACACGCTCCATCGAAGAGTCCAATGGGATATGATTGCCACAAGTCAATATATTTGCATGGATGGTCTATGTATGTCTTCGAATTAGTCCCAAATTCATTGTAAAGTATCATAGCTTTAGTTATGTCTTCTCGGGCCTTCACAAGTTTCATGTAAAAAATGTAGTTATTTCTGCTTTTCCATATTGGCCACATTATGAAATATGGTAGAAATTTGAAACTTTTGATGTTTCAGTACCATGCCTGTATATGAGAAATTGGATTATTTTGTTTCCCCACCTTTATAAGTTTCATTAGTCCGATGATACCAAGTTATACCTCCTTCACACGAGAGAATGTAAGAAGCAAGTGATCTGGATTCTGAGGGCTGCTCATCGACATCATACATATGTTTGGACCAATTAATCCTTGTTTCTGTAAATTATTGCATGTCAGAATTCCATCGTTCACTACTAGCCAATAGAAAATACTAATTTTGTATGGAATATTTTCTTACTTTATTGAATCTATTCTCTGTTATTGGGAAGTGTAGGTAGATTTCTTTCGCCCTTGGGAGAATCCTCCGAAGACTACCTCCCTATTTAATTTGATCTCTCTCTCCCATATCCTCTATACTAATACCTGCAAGTCAAAGATGTGATATATATAAATCCCATTCCTCTGCATATGTATTTGATATCCCAATATCAGAAGCCCTGTACCAATAATGTTGATCAATCCTTTGTCGACCGGTGAGAAAGATGTACCTCGAAAAAAAAAATGCCTTCCCTCCGAATTATATTGAGTAGTTATTCTGAAAGAGAGTGGTTTCCATGCATGTATATAATTGTATCTAGGCCTATTTTAATACTTTATTTAGCATATGCCTCCCATTTGATGAATGGCAACATCCAATTCGGGTTATGCATCATACTCCTCCAAATTTATTAAGACCTTGATATTTCCTCACCCCACTGTCTATCGAAATACAGAATTCATGTCGATACATATATTTTTCTTTGATCATTAGTGCCCAAATACTATCATCGGAAACCGCTCTCCACATGTTTTTTTATTTTCAATGCCTTATTGAATGTGGAGGTGTCGATAATTCCCCAACCTCCGTCATCAATAAGTCGTGCAACATCTGTCCAACATAGTAGATGAGTCGTGCAACATCTGTCCAGCATAGTTGATGAGTTTTTATTTTTTTTTGTTGAGTACCTTCCCATAAGAACCATCCATCATCCCATCAATATTGTGTATGATCTCCCTAGGCAATAGGAACAAATGCATCGAATAGATTGAGATGTTTTGCAGGACTGATTTCAACATAACAAATCTACGCCCCATTGATAACCAAATATGTTTCCAATTCCATATTTTCTTCTGGAATCTGCCAATCAACCATTCCCAATCCATATTTTTGTATCTTGTTGGTTTAAGGAAGAAACCAACATACGAGAACCCACCTTAATTGTTTTGTGATGTGACCGCAAACATTCCCGTAGTCTCCGTCGATTATTGTTCCTCTCCTTCCACACGAAAGAGAAATGATTTCTCTGCGTTCATACATAAACCAGATACAAGACCAAAATATTTTATAATATTTTGAATGATACTCATTCGTTGGATCTGGACGCACCCCCTAAGAGAACATCGTGAACAAATATAACGTGAGTAATATTATGCTTTCTCGAGATCCTCACACCTGTGATATTTCCATATTTTCAGGCATCATTCAACTTTCTACTGAGATAGTCAATGCCCAACAAAAAGAAGAGCAAAGAAAGGGCACATCTCTATCTTAGTCCTCTTTCCCCCTAAAAGAATTGGGTCAGATATCCATTAATGATGATCGTGGATTTTGTAGATTTTATGCATCCTATAATGCAGTTAATGTTCCAAATGGAAATGCCAATTTTTATCAGAACCAATTTGAGAAATTGCCAGTCTATAAAAGCATACTCTTTAATAAGATCAACTTTGAGGAGCCATGTTTTCTGTTTGTGTGTTTTGCTGGCATATATAATTTCTTGGGCAATCCCAACAGATTCCTGGATTTGTCTACCATCTGAGAACCCAGATTATTCCTCTGTAATGTTCTTACATAATATCGGTTTAATCATGTTAGCAACCAACTTGGATATCATCTTATATATATAATTGCAAAGTGAAATCGGCTGAAAGTCCAAAAACCTCTCAGGCCTCTCAGACCTCCCTATATATACACTAAAGTACGAGATTCTTCTACGACCACCAGCAAGTCTGGAACCATCAGGTCCTTAAAGTGTGTAAATAATTATACTCCCCATCCGTCTGGGCCTAGGCTCTTCTCTTTGACACATACCTTCAATACCTCAAACAACTCCTTCCATGACATGGGAAGACCCATTTTTTTCATTTTCCTTCTCACAAAACATTAAACGCTTTGGTGAAATATATTCCATTTGTGACATAATCGAAGGGGAATGTGCTGTAAACATCCCTTAAAAATGATTAATATTCGTCATTTCAATATCCTCTCGCTACTATAAATATTCTTAGTCACATCCATAATTTTCCTTATTGAGTTATCAATCTTTCTGTTGTTGAATTGTGCATGAAATAATCTCCAATTTTCCCCTACTTTAATCCACGTAGCCCTCCTCTTCATTCTTATTTATTCTTCCTGTGATCTTAGAATATCATTCCTCCTACCTTCCAATTCAATAATTTGGGACCCATATGCCTCTGAGAAAAAAAGGAATCCCGAGGTATCGTTATAATATTGCAGAAAAACCTTTATCACCTTGATATATTTTATCTCAACCTCCTTCTTCTCCTTTATCCAACACGTTGTTTCCCCTTTCAATGTTTTAAGTTTATGGAAGATATATGTCATCCAGTTTTTCTATGGCCAATTTTTTTCACGGTTCCATACTTCATGAAAGAAGATCCCAAATTCCTCCTCAGTGACTCACCAGTACAAGAAATATTAATAGGTTGGTGATCATATATGAAAACAAGAATGATGGAGGATCGAAAACCTTTATAATGGCTTCACATCGACATGGCCACAAGAAATTTGTCTAGCCTCTTAGGTATTCCAGCGGAATAAATACGATTGTTCCTCCATGGAGGACGAACAGGTTCGAGAACAATATCAAATAAGGCTTGTGCCTCAATCAGTTCCTTAAAATATATACATTAAAAAAAGTATTTCCATTAATACCCCATATTTCTCCCTTCCGCATCGTAAAATTAAGACCTCCAACAATAATCAAAGAGCTCAATCTCAGTATTCCTGAATCTACCAGTCTATCCCAGAATTGTCTGCAACCTACATAAGGAGCATATTTTTTTATAATATAGAATCGATTCTTGTAGCTCGTCAAATGTATACAATAATACCCGTACAAGAGAAAAAATAGTAGAAAATGAGAAATTAGAAACTGTGTGACTTACAAAAAAAAAAAAGGTTAGAAATCACATATTTTTCCAAGAAAATTACTATAAAAAATGAGAAAACCTAAGAATGACTAACATAAACAACTAATTTACTTTGGGGTTAATATATACAACTAGATCAGAAGTCATACAACTAAAAATGACTAACATGAAAAATTAATTTAGTCTACGAACAAAAATATGACTACCTAACAAGTAATACAATAATATGAATCAATAATGTATGTTACTCATTTTAATTCTGTACAACAAGTGACATTTCAATGAAATTGCCCACATGATGTAGAGCAATCCGTGATGGGGTGCACTGTTAAGGAAATCCGTATGCAAGGTCATCGGTTCAAAAATTAAATCCACTACGAACCACTATGGTAAAAATATCCCAACCCATAGAAATATCTCACAACCATCAACATAAAGAAAAGATATAAGGTCACTACCATCAACACAATACACATGCATGTTTCCATCAACATAATAAACATGTTACCTCAATAGGCTACACAAATCTATCGTCATCATTAGAAAACATCTGGACACCATCATCATCAAAATGCACATGCCCATTTCCATCATTGGAAGGCCGTTAAGTTATGTAGGATAATGTGCCTTTGAAGTAGGCCTACGAGGTTGACTTACTATGAAAAACACATGTAACATGAGAGAAATCATTTGATCTTATTCATCGAAAACACATTACATGAATCCAAGGTGTTATGGCTTTGGTTCTCCCTTGAACTCAATGAATTCCTTTCTTTGCGTCGCAATGAAGAAGCCTTGTACAATCCGAACCGTAAAAACGTTCAAGTTAGGTAAAAACGTTCAAGTTAGGTGCCATTTAGTTGAGAGGGAGATGTATTTCTCTTATCATATTCATTATGAATCATGTAAATATTTGTATCACTATACATTATTAATCTTCATTATCAATCTTCATAATATACATGTAACTATTTTTATCACCTTCAATTATTAATATTTTTTATCGATTTTCATAATCTGCATGTAACTATTTATATCACGCTCCATTATTAATCTTTGTTATAAATCTCCATAAATCTCCATAATATATATGTAGCTATTTGTATCACCTTCCAATATGAATGTGAGAATGACATCATTGTTACCTGTCCAATCTCAATCAATAATTGATTCACAAAAAATTGTAATCAACAATAAATTCATGACCCAATATATTATAAGAGAGAATTGAATATGAGTGAGGGAAATAACATATTATATTTTAAATATACCAAAAAAAACTTAATATTATAGAGACAAAATTTATATTTTATATTTAAAAAATGGTTTTTTTCAAGAAAATAAAAACTAATATCATCCATTATAGAATAATTAGGGAAAATAAAACACATTTAACACCCTCACATTCAATATTCTTTCCATTTTATTTGCAAAAGTTGTGAAAATAGACTAGTTTTCCAAATAGAGGAAGAGCAGAAAGGTGACTCTTATAGGTCGATTTCAACATCATCCCCCAACACCTGGTCAAACTGGAAATCATCCCTAGGACCAATGAAATAGGGTCTATCATCCCCTTATATTTCAGTTTTTATATGCCCTAAGTGATGAACATTTCATTCATGGCTTCTATTGTGACATTTCCAAGGTTTGAAGTATATGTTATATGACCCACTGGCTCACAAAGGCTCATCTGCAAGCGGCTAACTGTGTTGTAGTACCAATTATTCCATACAAGGGTTCACTGTAGTTCATTTCCCGACATTCAACAGTGTGTTGGTCACGTGGGAGCATAATTATCTTTTTTCCATGAATATCCACATGTACAGCTCCTTATAGAAGGGTCCATATGTGTCACACTTCGAATCCAAGTGTCTGTATAACACCTCTGAATTTGGAAACATGTCTTTCTTATTATTAGAAATTCATTCATTAAGAATCTACCATCAGTTTCCCTATAAATTGAGCACTCATCTAAGTGCTAGGGAGGAAGAATTTTGTGCAAAGTTATTTAGTTGGATTCTGATTTTATAAGAGACTAAAAGTACTTATATGCTGCTGAGATGATGCTGGATGTGATGAGGCTCGAATGAATTTGGAGCAGGCTGATGACAAGCTGATTCATTTCTTGTAATTTTCTCGTCCTACTCTTGTTCATTTTCCCATACATATGTCTCTATTTCTTGCGCAGTGTATTCTTTAATGATGGATGTAATTCAAATCTAATTGGTTTGATTTAAGTAAGATAAGCAGATATTTATATATTGTATTTTTTTTTCCATTATCTTTTTGTGTTTACATGAATCGATCTAGTGACTTGATTTGGATTGAGAGTGATGACAACAACGATAGAAGGAGAAGGAGAGCAAAAGTAATCACAAGTAGGCTCTTTCTCATTTCTATATATCTTCTTGTTTTAGAGAAAACAATATTTATTATTTCCTCTATTGTTCTAAGTCATAAACACCACAGTTAGGGAATTTGATTGATCCGTAGACTAAAATTTCATATAAAAAATTGGCGACTCCGTTGGGGAGTATCCTATCATTCCTGGTGTTTTCGCCTCTTTTTATGTTCATCAATAGCATATAATTTTTTTTATCGGTCATTTGAATAAAAAAATTGCATCAAAAGTGTGTTTAGTTGCTTGTTTCATAAGATTAGTTGTGCCCAACGCACTGTAGGTCAAGACATAGTGTAGTGAAGTGCATTGTCTCCCATTCATCCAACCAAACTCCATCAAAATTTATCATTGCTTTCAGTTTCAACCACTTGTTTGTTGTATTCTCAAATGTCTCATACCTCTTAGAGACTAGTAAAATTTCTTGTTCTTCCTCTAAAAAGTAATTTGTTCAATGTTTCATTAGTTTTTTTTTTTATCATAGGAAAAATAAATTTAAAAGTAGTTCATTTTACATTGGATCAGTTATGCTTTTCAAAAGGAAATTGTTGTCTCATTCCTCATTCCCTGTAGGAAAATTTTTGTTCCATTCTTCATTTTCCTAAGATATATTGTTGTTCCATTCCTCATTTCTCAGAAGAAAACACTTGTTGGATGGAGTTATGCATACAGCTTCCTTTGTTTCATTTACATTAAAGGGAGATGAAAAGAAAAACATGCATGTGCATAAAGTGAATTGTGTGTGTTGCATAGGAACAAGGTAGGAAAGCTACATTTAGTTTCTTCACATTTTTGTTTTCTCAAAAACTATTTTCTCTTTCCCCTAGTAGCTAGGCATTTCATTGAAAAATCTAAACTGAAAAGTTTGCTTATCATTTAGTTTTCATTTTTATGAATTTCCGTTACATCACGTGGTGAACCTCAAAGACAAATTTTAAAACAATATCAACATAAAATTTACATCAATCAACCTAAGAAAGCATTGTAACATTAACGATAATGTTTAGAAGGTATAGGCTAGAGACGTGCTCTCGCATCGTTAAGCATAGTGGTTGTCGCTAACTTGTCTATGATACATTCTGAGTGTGATACCTCACTCCACGTACGTAAGTATCTGAGATATCATGCACATACCTTCGGGTATATAGGGCGGTGTTCTAGTACGAAAAGTACAAGGGGTTCCTCTCACTATACATTTTTGCATTAGACAACGTTAATACAGACTTGGGCCTCCACATACCTTCAAATATATTTGGGGCAACAAATTTAGGTTTTTATCCATCCATAGGTAACTGACTTCACCGCCTTTTAACTTTTGATACACCGAACCCAACACTTTGGGAGTTTGCCTGCCTGTAATTCTTGGTTCACAAGGAGGTATTCTACAGTTCACAATTACTTCGTAAACCTTTTGCACATAATTACCATTTTATATTGTTTATATGTTTTTATAATATAATAAATTAGTCACCGTGGAAGAAGAACATCCCTTTCCCCCTTGTTCGCGTATAATATCACTTAAACCGCCTTGATGACCAGAAGCCATTTCTGGTCGGTGAAGGCGACAACGTTCTACTAAAACCAGTAACTATCAATACCTTTGGTGCAACATCTTCATCAAATATACCAAACTCATCTCGAGTTGTTTCTACACATCTTGGTTCATATAATATTGTCTATATAGAGTCTTCAGAGCTATCTGTGGTGACGATGCATCTAATTAGTGAGACCATACCTCTCGAACCCATCGTTGTTCAACTAGAAGTTGGTCTGAATCCTGCCATTCTTTTACCAGAATATCTAGATCCTGAACTCGAACAACCAGAAGTTGTTCCTATATCAGTCACTCCATAGTCGATTGTAGCCATTTCTCATCGGCGAAGGTGAAATCATTCTACTGAAACCAGTACTATCAGTACTTATGGTGCAACATATTCATCAATTATACCAGAGTTGTCTCAAGTCATTTCTACACATCCTAGTTCATTTACTATAGTTGAGATGGAGTCCTCAGAGCTACATGTGGTCACGATCCATCAAATGAGTGATACCATACCTCCCAAACCCGACATTGTTGAACTGGAAATTGATCTGGATCCTATCATTCTTTTACTATAACATCTAGATCCCAAATTCGAACAACTAGAAGTTGTTCCTGTATCGGTCGCTCCATAGTCGATTATAGCCATTGAGTCTCCCATATCGCACAATCAACCACCTGAAATATATCTCAGGTCTGACGTCGAAATCCTTCCACCTTGTTTGATTTCGATTAAATAAATACCACAAGACTAAACATCTGTGACCTCAACTCATTTTGGGGAGGAGATTTATATTTTCAAGTCTTTTCCTCAATCACCTTACACTTCTCTCTTTGATCATGTGTCAGTTTGAGTTGCCATAGATCCTATAGGGTATACATTAGGTCGAATGACCATGGCTAAGTCAACATCCTCGGTTGTACCATCTGTTATAGTTGGGACACTATGTAATATTTCTACCCCATTAATGTTCACCACATCACCAGAGTTACATCTATATGGTGTTCCTTCTGTGCCACCTGGTTACCAATATTTATCTAGAACTTTCTCTAGTGCATCCTCAAATCCATGGACTTCACCCATGTCATCATTTGGTATTATTTGAGTAAAATCTTTTGGTGAAAATCACATCAAATAAAATTCAGTTGACGCATTTCCAACCAGCCAGTGTGGTTCATCAGGACAAGATGAAAAATCCGATCAGGTAACCCATTTAAATAGATAACTAAAGCTCCAACTAGTCGTTTGTAAATTAAAAGGTATTTTGACTAAAATGGGAAATAAAATCAAAATAATAATATTTCTTTTTCTTTTTTTAAAGAATAAATTAAATGTTTACTATATATATATACATATATTCTATTTTTATTTTTAAAATAATAATTATTTTATTTTATTTTCTTATTTATATTTATTTATTTTTTAAAGAATAAATTAAATATTTAATTAAGATATATATATATATATATAATAAAATAAATAAAAATAAATAAATGATATTTATAGTTTGAATTCTATATATTTATTTTATTTTTAATAATATCTTATATATTAGTAATTATATGTTATGTATTTCAAATCTCATCAAAATAGTTATCTTATTTATTCTATTTGATAGGTAATTCCATTTAACTTATTGGAAATTTTACAAAGTTAGGAAAAAAAACAAAAAAAAATAAGAAGAAGAAGAAGAAAGGGAGAGAAACCAAGAGCCAGATCAGAGGAAACAATTAGGGGGAGAACAGGGGGAAAAAATAACTAGGAATGAAGGGTAGGAGTCCAACATCTGCTAACAATCCACCCATCATCCCTGTTGAGGTTAACCGACCTCTTTTCGATTTCCAGGGCTTCTCTCAACTTGTGGTGGTGGAAATGGTCAATCCTCGCAGAAACCTTAGCATATTCAATGCAAATGTGATGTTTTGTCTTCTCAACATGCTCTACTAGGGCAGAGGAGAGTGATCTACTATGTTGAAGGTCATTGAGATATTCGTGAATTATTTTATTAATTGATCGACTAGTTTCACCTATGTAAGGGGTCCCACAAGAGCACAGAATCAAGTAAACACCCTTACCATCCTTAGGGAAAATCAGGTCCTTAGCAGATCTAAGCAAATTCCGAATGGTGTGGGAGGGATTGACGGTTGAGGAAACATTACGTTTCTTTAGGATCCTGGCGATTTTATCCGTAGCACCTTAGATAAACAGAAAGTGAACTCCAGATAACCGATCAAAAGGATCTTTCTTACCCCTAGGACCTTTTTCAACTTTCTGAAAAACTTTAAGACATTGACTTATGCTATAACCATTTTTATTAAAAACTTTAAGGAGATGAGATTTTTCACCTTCAAAGTGGTGTTCATCAGAGATTCTAAAGGCTCTGGTGGCTAGGGTGTTGAGAACCCCAAGCTTCTGAGCAAATAAATGGTGAGAGCTAGCATTTAAATACTGCTTAGTCACATTCGGGTCTTACCTATTCACAACTCGGTCCAAGATATTATATCTTGGGCTATAATCTTGGTGGGAAGACTCCTTGCCAAACACAAGCACAAATGCCACAACAATCATTCCAAAAACAACTAGCTTACCTGGATTTTTATCAACATAATCCTCAAGCTTTTTCTTATCAAAAGAATCCCTATCTAGGTTACCGAAAACAAATTCCTTATGTTGGTGCTCAAAGGCCTGGTGTCGAGGTAATTCCATCATACCTTGGTGTTGTGGCTTCTACAACACCACCCAAAATCATATTCAAAATTTCGGGTCGCCCCTCTACTCACTCAACCCATTAAGGCTCTGACCCAGCCTTCAGTTAGTTAATCTCCCCATGTCCTATTCCTTCCAAAATCCTGTCACTGCGCCCACTCATACGATGCACACCGCACCCACTTGACTTGTCACTTCACGGTAGGCAGTTGTTGTCGAGAGTTATATTCTCATCATCCTGTATTTGCATGAGTGTTATCCCACTACCCATATTGTGCATGCAACCTCATGCTCTCCATCAATTTGAGGTTTGTAATTTGGTGTTCCTCTCTACATGTTAAAAAACCCTAACTTATCATAGCCATAAATCAAAGGGTAAAGCATTTTTTCTCTCTCAAATTTCACTTTGGCACATCTTAGCCTGTTGTCTCTCCATGAGGTTTGAAGGAATATTTTCCATCTTACACATGAACATGGGCATTATATTACCAAGATAAGGTTTTTTTATGAGTGAGAAAGTAAGCCTCCAAGGCCAAACATTGTGTTTAATATGTTAATATTGGATTAAATGTCTAGCATTCAAGACGAGTCATGATGGGCTGGAAAAATTTACTCACCAATCTCGAGGCTACGTAGGTTGAAATGAATTTGATCATACTCTATAAATCCTTACATAATATGGGACAAAAATTATGTTGTCTAATTAATAAAATCACTAATATATTGCAAATATAAAATGACAGTGGACGTTGACACCCTACATTGGTATACTGATATTTGAATTATTGTATGTTACTGGTCATATCTTCATGGAATATGGCATAAAGGACCAACCATACCATGTCAAATATTCAATAGAACAAAGGGTGAGGAAAAAAATTGCAACTAAAACTAGAGGGGCTCTATTTCCTAACAGGACACGTTCACTCATTGTTGATAAGCAAGGAAAAAAGGCATGCAAATTGGAGAACTTAAGATCATGGTTAAGCCACATAATTTTCATTTGTATTGCCTCATTCCTAAGGAGCTGCTTGCAGAGGGTAATTGCATATTTGATGTCAGAATAATATTTGAAACCAAATTTCATGAAGAAATATTTGGTGAACAACGTACAAATCAGGTTCCCACTGCTCCTCCCCAGGATAATTATTATGCGCCATCATACCTTCCTTGAGAGACTCACTACTGCTACGGTTGAAACATGTATGGCAAAAATCCCCTTGGTGGTTATTCGGTGCAAAACGCAACACCAACACTTATTATCGCATAGGTGATGGGGGGAAATCATGCAAATACCAGTTATTGCAGAAGGGGATGGCGAAAATTATACGTGCTAGCATGATAGGTATTGTGCGTCATCATACCTTCCTCAAGAGATGCACTCCCACCATGATGTAAGTGTGGACGGCGCAACACCAACATTTGTTATCACACAAGTTTCTTTCTGGATAAAAATTCCTTTATTATGTGAGGATGTTTTGATTGGGACATATGGTGCAAACATCAGTTATCATAAAAGGAATATACAAAAAAATGACATCACTGCATGATCAGAACTTCCTCGAGAAGGTCACTCTGACCACAATTCAAGCATGTATGGAAAATATCCCCCTTGGTGGTCATTCGATGCCAAATGCAGCACCAACACTTGTTGTCTCACAGATTTATCGGTGGATGTAAATTACTTTATTATGCACTCATGTTGTGATTTGGGGCATATGGTGAAAATATCAGTTATTACAGAAATAATAGTAAAGCGATTATTCACACAAGTCGTACCAATGAACCCCAGCTAAGAGTGCAACCTATGGCACCTTGGTACCAGTCGATGAGTCGCAAATATCCCAGATTAATGATTGGTGCTACCAACATGACCCCCCAAATATTTGAACTCAATAAGTCACATCACGGTCCAGGTCACCAAGTCACATTGTGGGGCTCATGAAACCAACCAGGAATCGCGTCCTGTCTTGTGGTGTGACTATGTGACCTTTGGAAAGTCACGATTTCTCCCACCGATTGCTAAGTCACAGTCCCCAAGCATGAAAAAAAGGTGCAACCTATCAGGATCTACAACTATGTGACTCGCCAAGTTGTTGGTTCGAACCCAAGAGAATCCACAACCGGGCGTGACTCTCCGACTATGCGACCTCCGTACTAGGGTCGCAACCTCATGAAAAATCAATGCCTATCAAAGAATGGGTGTATTATTGTTCATGTTCCTAAAAGGATAGATGATTGCGAGAACACGTTGAGCCTCATTTTGAGGATGTTCCTTTGGGGTTGGATGGCATTGGAAGATTGTCTCCAGTTGGTAATAAATTTTTTTGGAAGAATGTTTGGCTAAAATACGCCAAATACATGAAAAAATATGCAGCATGATCCCCATTATAATTTCTTATTCATTTATGGGTAAAGAGGCCAGCCCCTTGAAGGTGTTGTATGCTTTTTTATCATCACCACTTTTTAGGAAAATAAAAGTGAAAAGAAGAATTGCGTTGGGGAGAACCATATAAAGGAATGGCTATTTCATGGGATAAGTAACGGTCTCCGTGTTGGGTTGAACTTTCCATTGGCCATGAATTTTCATAATAACCAGAAGGATTCTTGACAAGAAATAAGGAAGCATATGATGGTAGAGAAGGGAATTTTGTTCCTTGGAGGTACGGCCAGGTTTAGGCACGCAACAAGAACCATCAAAGGTTAATCATGTAATGCGGGAGGCAGTCACAAACTGAAGGGAGCACCTAAATAATGAACATCATTATTTGTCTTCAAAGATTTTATGAAGAGGATTTGGACTAAAGAGTACAAGAGTACCATTTACAAGCCACACATGTAGCATTGCGGCATGAAAATAGACCACACAGGGGTATAAACCTACATTGTTTTCCTTAATTAATTTTCTTTAAATTAATGGGATGAGTTTCCTGCATTAATTTTTATTATAAAGGCTGTGACCCGTGTTATTTGTTGCAGGTAGAAGTTTTCAATGTGCAAAACAGAAGCTAGGGTTTTCTTAGGCAAGCAAGGTGGGTCCTTAAAAAGCTCTAATTGCTTCAATATAGGCTTAATGGCACATATATCAACATTCCATTCGCAAAATAATAGTACGAGGGAAAGACATTATGTTCTACAAGGTATGATCTCTCCAAAAGAGAAGGATAGAAGTAATAGCCTGAGGTCATAGATGACCCCAGGTCTCAGGTTGTAGATGACCCCAAGTCGCAGGTCGCAAGTCGTAGATGACCGAAGGTCATAGGTCGCAGATGACCCTAGGTCGTAGTACGTAAATTCCCCAAGTCGTAAGCCAGCCCAATATTCGGGGAGGTCAAGAGTCAAGGGAAACTTAATAGTCACTTCAGCCTATATGTGCTGCTTCTGAAAATCAACAAACGAGGACATTTGGTACTTAAGGTGAAATGAGGACGAGTTAGTGAATTAGTGCTTGAGAGCTAAAGGAACTTAACTCTTGGTATCAAAGAGAGGGAGTTGTAGCAAGGCTAGAATTTTGGTGTTAGGCTTTGAGATGAATAGTGCATGTTCCACTATTGGGTTCTGACAAAGTGAAAAATATGTATTTGATGTTGCAGCAACATTAATAATATGTTCTTTTCTTCGGCATTGATTCACATGCTTTCTTATGGTGGTATTACTAGCTATATAATATTTCACTATGTTTGTACATGTGATTTCATACACGCAATTGGTTATGGACTAATTCATAATGGTTGCATGCATGTTTTATTTTGAGTCGGTGTTTACTTGTTTCTTGCCATGTCAGTGATCTATTGTGAACTATTTTGCAGTTAAATTCTGGCATGTTTTATTTCATGTACGTCTGACTGGGTTTTTTCTCACTAATCCCTCTCGTGGCGCACCGCTTTTACTTTCTATTTAGACTTTCTTATATCATTGTTTGTGGTTCATCAATATTGGGCTAATTTTGCTTCACTGATTGGTCATTCCACCCTTTCCTCCACTTCATCGTCTTCTCATCTAACAACTAAGAGTGGAAACACTTATGGCAGTAGCTAGGCCCACATACCAGATGGGCCTCCTATCCCAAACTTTGTGAGGTCTAATCGAGACCTCTCATCAGGGAGACCCCCTTGTTGTCGGTATTACAATTCTGCCCCTCAACATTTTGGCGCTAGAAGAAGGGAAAGATGACAAGCCGAGCCCTTGGAACCTGTTGTTATTCTCATATTTTTAAATGTATCATCCCAAAGTCATTTTCCCAATATGTTTATCAAACTTGTTTGTTTCTCGATCCTTAATATGTGATAAACATATATATCACTTGTCTCAGTTAAAGTTTGATGGTGAGAATGGAATTTCCATAACTGAGCACCTTTCCGATTTCCTTGAGTTTCATGAGTATTATGGAATTTATGATGAAGAGATAGCTTTGGTTCTCTTTTACCTCACTCTCGAAGGTCGTGTTAAGCAATGGTACCGCACATTTTCAACAACTTCCATCCATTCGTTAGAGCAACTCACTCATGAATTTCAACAAGATTTTCATAGGTACGATTTTAAAAATGTATTAATAAGGATAAATGAGATCATAATGAAAACTTAAGAATCTCTAGAGGACTCTATTATTATATTTTTTCATCCTTGTTTTGAGTTCCCTGAAAGAGATGTCGATTGGGCATATTTAATTGAACAATTTTGACAAGTAGTTTTCATTTCTCTGCAACACAATCAATCCGTAACAAATCCTAATCCTCATGTATGTTATGATAATCCTTAAGTTACTAGTTATCTGGATTATATCCCTAACATTTCCTTTTCCATCTCCCCGAGTTTGGGACAAATTTAGGCCTCCAAGAAGGAAATTTCCATTTTTGACATTCCTCTTCCTCCTCCTAAATTTCTGTATAATGGAGTTTTGGTCACAAAAGTTTTAAATGATGATAGATTTGTACAGGAAAATAAAACCTGTTGTGTCACCTCTGAATATTTCATAAACTTTTTCAAATCAAAACTTGAAAACCAAATTTATTTAACATCTCTCCCTGTTGATGAAACCAATCTTTAGTCAAGTGAACATGTGCCTGCATCCCATTCTAAATCTCATTCACTTACTGACAATGAACTGGGCCTTGTCCCAGATAAAGTTTATTTCCCTACAAAATCCTTGGACCATGATGGGCACGCATGTCGATTACCTTCTCTGGATGACACTAATGTGCGAGATAAAATTCCTTGCATGATTGGTGCCCCTCCATTCGAATAATTTCGTCCATTATTCCCTGATTGAATTCTTAAGTCTCTCGCATCAGTAATTTCTTCAAATCATTAAAAAATGTCCTGTGTTGGTTTTGTTCACACTGGTGGAAATGAAGGTGTTCTTTCACAATTACATTACAAAATTGATGAATCTCTTATTTTTTATCTTGTTCGTCCTCCATATTTAAATGACCAAGAAAGTGACCTTATGCCTTGGAAATCTTGAGATGTTTCTCTTATTGATTCATCCCAATTTTTAACCCTAGAGGAGCCTAACATACTAGATACCCAACTTGATCAAATTGGTGGCTCCAATGATTGTTATTTATCTAAAAAAATATTCACTCACGCCTCTTGGGACTATCATTTGTATCTATCTGTCAACCCTATGAAGCCACTGAAATTCAATGATTCAATTTTTGATGATTGAGGGGCCCATTAGGAAGTTGAGGCAATTAAAAATTCACTGGTGGCTATCTCAGGTTCTTAGGATCCTGATGTGACCCCTGAAACAAGTCAAACTAGTGCTTCTTGAATTAGGGTTTTTGAAATTACGGTTCCAACGTACCACACTCCTCTCAGCATAACCATGTAAAATGTCAACTCATCTGGGAAAGCCTTCGATTCGAGTGATGTTTCTCTGAGTACATATTTTTTTCCCCTAATAGTTGATATGCAAGAACCTATATACCCTAATTTATTCACTAGAACGAAAACACTAGCCATTGTCTCTAATCTTTTTGGTTGTTTCCCAGTCAATAGAGGTTGCAGTCAGGTACTAACATGTGATGTTTTACAAACCTTTATATTGCATGAAAATATTTTAGTCAACTCATATCACCCTGAGAAATATAAAGAATCTGATATGTTGGACTATTAATCTGTCATTTCGCAAACATTTGATCAAATTAACAATACACTCGCTGACAGTTGTCCTCTCACCACCAATAATGACCAAATCCATTCACCAGTTGATCTCACAAAACCATTGAAGTTTGAAAGACACCCATTGGAAGGTCTAGATTTTTTCCAAGATGGTGAGGTACTTCAGCCTTTTCTCATGGTTACATCAGATCCTCACGTCCCTGACAAAACCCAGGGACAAATTCAAATTAGGGTTTCTCCAATTGGATTCCCGAGCATCTCAACTTCGCTTGGTGGATGCTTATTTTTCCCATTCCATCAAATTGATCATCCTCAACACCATGATGAGATTCTTGACTGGCTTGAAGGATCCTATCCTATAAATATATATGCAAGTAGGCAATGTCTTACCCCACTTCCGTCGGATCTAGGTTTATGCATGAATGGATGTGTATTGTTTATAAATGATTTTAGGTTTCAAGTATACATTTCTACACATCAGGATGAAATTGTGATTTAGCTTGAACAATTCATTCTGGCATGTTCTCTGATAAGTAGCCATGACCTTCTTCTTGCTGCACATGTTTTTCAGGTAAGTCTTGTTGTCGGTGAATATTGTTGTATGCTTGTTATAATTGTGGACATTGTTGTTCTTGCAGGTCAAGAAATAATGAGATGGCTACACTGGAAATCTAATTTCACATAACCCAATCGCCTCTCTGAATAAATTAGTGTTTCAGGTTTAGTTTAGCTAGGATTTTTTAATAAACGTTTGCTGGTTGAAGTTGTTAATTATGGTTTACCTGCTATGGTTTTCTTTATAGTTTAAATTTATGTTTGTTGTCTTTTCTTACAACAAGCATCTTCATGCATTATAATTTTCCATTAGTTCGCGCTCATGCTCTCTCATTTTTTGCTCATGTTGCATATTATTAAGATAACCACTATATGCTCTTTGCCTTGTTTTGTCACTTGCAACTAGTTGATTCCTCTCTCACATGGAATTACATTGCATCATAACCCTCGTCTGTTGCATTTCGTTGTGCACTTGCCTCCTCGCCTCATATGTTCTAGCTCTTGACCTAGCTTAGAAATTTTATGTATATTAAATACATTACGTGAACCTTCACCAAAACCATAGCCTTCAAACCCTTGATGCCTTGACTAGCTTTCTTACTCCTCCTCGCACATGTTTGAAGCTAGATGGATTTCTTTCACCTCTTTACACGGACCGAAACCCTAAAGTTTTTCCTTGCTCTCCTTGTCATAATTGCTAAAACACTAACCCTATTGTTTGTGTGAGGTTTTTATGTCTGCCCCAAGAGGCAGCTTCTCTCATAACCGGTCATCAGAGTCATGTTATCGGCATCATTCCTACGAGTATAATCCATTAGCAAGGGAGATACGAGCACGTTTCTTATGGGGAACCCTAATAAGTTTGAATGGCCTATATCCGCAACCTGAGCCTTGAGCCCAGCATAATCTTGAATATATTAATGATGTGTTTTGCATGTTTCACCTGTGGGTGGGAGATGGGATGTGAAGGCTTGGCATGGCGGAAAACCTAAATCAGGATATATTTCAATTTCTTTTATACACGAAACAACCTCTCTTTCATATAAAATAAGTATAGATCCCGCATCTGCCCATGCAAAATAAGTGCCACGAGCACATAAAAATAAGTGCTACAAGCACATGAAACAAATTAGGCTAAAGGATTCAGAAAGGATTCCCACGCAAAGAGGTAATGCAACGAATCTGCCAAGGTATTTGTTACACCATTTTTTGGTCATCTAACCCATTATCATTAGATAAACCCAAGTACACCATGTAAGACCAATTTTACCCCAAGTAAAATCACTTTCACCACATCTGTTTACATTTCTTGGTCATATTTAACCCAAAACAAGGTAATCAATCAAATAAATCATTATTTATTTAATTACGTCCTAAGAATAAGTTATTTAACTCATTATTTAAATACTATTCATAGTTAAATTTGACTAAATCATTTTTAAATAATTAAGTAAACCATTATTTATTTAATTATATTCCCCTCATTTCCCTTAAATAATAAATAAATCATTTATTTATTTTTTATTTATAAATAAAGGAATTGACCCAAGTCAAAAACCCTTTTCCCTCCAAAAAAATATAATAAATTATTCCTAAAAGGTGATTCTAGAATGTGATTAATAATATTTTATTCATGCACCGAGTTCTAGAACACCCCAATATTTTGTTATAAATAGGAGGGTTTTCCCCATTCATTAGTCACCTCCATTGCATTGGATCACACTAGATCTACTCTTGGTCACCAATTTCATTTTGTTTGCATTTTGAACTCACATTGAGTTCCATGTTTGTTAGGGTTTGTCATATCAACCAAAGAGAGGAATTTTAGATCTGAAACACTGAGGACTTCCAAGAACCCATCCCGCTGAGGAGAACTAGAAAACACCTTTCTTGTTTTCCTCTCAGGTGCCCCATTCTTTAATATAATATAAGATTCTTTTATACATTGTTCTTGTCTTGTTCATTGGATGCATGGAGCCATTTCACATTTTATCTGCTTAATGTCTTTTATGCTTAGATCTAATATTATGCAGCAAATCTAAAGATATTTTGCATCCATACTTGATGTTAGGGCTAATTGATATGCATAGCTAAAGTGATCTCTTATGACAAAAGAATCATACTAACAATTGGCGACTCCACTCGGGTTTTCTTTTGCGACCACTGTCATTTTCTATTTTCCTGCATATCTAGCTGTTTCAGACCCTAGGGTTTCTCTTCCATTTTTTATTTTTCCTATTTTTTCCATTTTTATGCTATTTTTCCCCTCTAAAACCCTCAAACATTCAAATCTCTAACTTCTGTGTGTTTCTGGCCTTTTTGCGCAGGTGACCGACATCAGCCGCTGCTGAGACGACAATTTTTTCTAAAATCTGTCACCGCCAGACCCGGATCTGCAGGTCCCACTTATCAGCCCAAAAAGTGTGACCTGGCCTTGAGGTCGCACTTTTCTGCCTTAAATCTACGACCTGGCCTGAAAACAGGCCCAAACTTGCGACTTGCACTTTTTTCTGCAATCTGCGAGCACTTTTTCTGGGTTTCACTAAAGCTTCTGTCAGGGTGTTCCAGCCTTTGTCTCCACCTGTTCAGACCTGTTTTTGATCTATTTCGCTCACCTAAGTGGGACTCTTGCCCCTTAGGGCTTCATTTCCCTCCACTTTTTGTGCGAGATTTTGTTGTTGTTTTCAGACGTCTGCATTTCCAGAAGTTTCAGCCTTATTTCAAATCTGATACCTCTTGTTCAAATCCTCACGAGTCATCTTTTCTTCCCTTTCTATAAACTGCCTTTTGCTTTGTTTAGGTTCTACTTTGCGGTCACCCCTTTGACCCCCTCCTTTTAGCTGATCTCCTATTTTCTAGCAGCAACCTTGCCCCTGCCTCTTTGTTGTTTTCTGCATCACTTTCCAGCAAATTTCTCCATTAGATCCCAGTCCCTCCGAACCTTTGATCTCTTGGTCTCTTGCTAGCGTGCTCTGCCCCTTCTAGACTAGTTTTGAGAGACCCACCTTCTTGGGTTTCATCACTTCCTGTTTAGTTCTTAATTTTTTGTTCTTTCAGTTTTATTTACTGCAGATTTCTTTCCATTATGCAGCACACTTTTTATTTTACTCTCAAAACGTCTGGGTTTAATCAATTAAAATTAACGCATGCCACACACTGACCCTAAGTGAAGAAGAGCCTGGTTAACACTGCCTGGCAAAGACTCTAAAATTTATCGACACTGCACCTCCTTGCCCTTGTCGCGTCTTGCTTTTTCACCTTGCTTCCCTTGTCGGTCTTTCTTCTTCCCGTCATCATTGCACCTCCAAGGCATTTCTGCCAGCGACTTCTTGGCCGTCACCCTCAGTTTCCAGTTGGTCGACTTCCCCCTTCCCGTCCTCATCGAGTAAGTCCTCCCCAGAGTCCGCCCTCCGACTCTTCCTCTGATTGCTCGGGTTCTTCCCATCCTTCTAGTTCTTCCCCCTTTACCTTCACCATGTCTAGTTCTGGACCTAGCCCTAACCCCAGTTCTACTGTCGGGTCCACTTCCAGTGGAAACACTACGGGACCTACCTCGACTGCCCCATTACTTCCATATATGGCCAGCCTCAGTCTCCCCGACATCAATCAGCTTATCAACGATCCTATCTTCCACGATGTCAGTTGGCCTGCTATGCCAACCAAGCTCCCCTCCGACATTCCCAAGTTTGAGGGCCTTGCTAGTGAAGATCCCCCCAATCATATCTGATCTTTCCACATGTGGTGCTTCTCTAATTCCATCACCGATGACTCTATTCGTCTTCGTTTATTCCAACGCACCCTTACCGGCGACGCATCCAAATGGTATGTCGATCAAGCGACCTCTTCCCATACCACTTTTGCAACCATTACCCAAGCCTTTTTTTCTTATTTCCATCTCCCTCTCCGATACGACACTGGCACCGAACTGTTGACCTCCTTTCAGCAATCCTTTTCAACACGTCTCTCCGCTCATGTTCAAGAGTGGCAAAGACGACGAAGCTTATTCCGTGCTTCCCCCTTTGAAGATTGCATTTACATGGATTGGTTCCCTCGCTCCCTCTTACCTCCCATTGGCAAAGATGTTGCCTCCCATTTCCCCTGAACCGAAGAAGCCGCCCTCCAAATCGCCTTAAAATATGACCTTATCTATGCCCAGTCTAGTTATGTGTATACTGTCCTTCCTGATCTCCCCAAGCCCGGGGGCACTAATGCCCCTGCAACCTCTCACTCTGCCGACGGTATTATCGGAGCCATGTCTCACACCTCTGCTCCACCTCTTATGCCCTACGATTTTCCTCCCAGCGAGGCCAGCACCTCCAGCACCTTTCCCCATCCTAGTAACATGTATCCAGGCTTTGGCATGCCACCTCATTTCGCCCACTCTCCTGCTTACTTCAATGTTTCCCATTCTCACCCTTACCCTTATCTGCAACCTGGTGTCCCAGCTCCTCCAGCTTTTGGCCCTCCACTCCCTTGCCTCCTCCACCCCCACAGCCGCACTTACTACCCTCTCCAGGGCACGTATTTGCGCAACACAGTGCGAATACTCCTCCTCCTCCTCCACGATGGCGGCGAGGAAATCCATCTGCCTCTGGTAATCGTGGACCCAATCCTGCTAGCATTGACTTGAACACTGCTACCCAGCCCCAGGTCTCCCAACCCAAGCAGGACAGGCCGCTTCGCACCAATAATCCCTGTTCATGTTGCAGTGTTTTCGGTCACTACACTCACGATTGTCCCCTCTTACCACAGATGTGACAGGTGTGAGAGTCTCAGGCCACCATTCGGGGACAACACTCCTCTTCCCCTGTCCCCCCCACTACTTCTACCTCTCAGCCCACTGTGTTTACCGATCCTTTCCCTCAACAAGGATTTGTGGCTACTCATGCCCCGGCATCAACTCACCCTTCTCCTTCTAGTTCTTATGATTACCAGATTTTTATGATGTCCTTTGACCAACCTCTCACTGTTGACCTTAACCTTCAAACTTGGTCTCGTCAATACTCCCCGCCTCTTACCTTCTATCTCCGAGTCCCCATCATCAACTTCTACAGAGCCTCTATCGAAACCAAATGGTCCCTTACAAATCCCTCCACCCAAAGTTGAGGTTCACACCAAAATTCCTAAGGGTCCATTACGCCGAAACGTTGCCTCTGGTTAGGCTGCCCATTCCTATAGCATAGTAGATGATCTGGCACAATCTCCAGCTGCCATTTCAACATTGGAACTCCTCCAGTCGTGTCCTTCTCAAAAGAAAGCTCTACTATCTGCCATGGGTGCTGTAGATCCTGCTGATGACCTATTAATGGTTTTCGACGCCCGTCAGTCAGACCATCCCCCTCTTCCTCCTTCAGTCGCTTTCCAAATCCCAGTCAAAATTCGAAATGCCAATGTCACTCGATGTATTATTGATGAGGGGGCATCTCCCTGTGTAATGGTCGCTTCGGTTTTGAAATAACTCGGATCGCCTGAGCTGGCCCCTTCCACCATCACCCTCCGTGCGTGGGATGGCCATGCCTCCCAACCCATTGGTCTTTTTCGTAACTGCCCTATCACCCTTGCCGGTAAGACTGTCTGTGTCGACGTTGAAATTATCGACGCCCCTCTCGACTACAACATCATTTTGGGGCGTAGTTACACCTACGCCATGTCTGTCGTCCCATCCGCAGTCCACATCAAGATGTTTTTCCCTCATAATGGCAAGATCGTCACCATTGACCAGTTATCGTATCATGAACCTAAATCTCAAACCTCACCTGAGTCCACCATTTCTACTGTCACCAATAAGAAAACTGTCGAATCTTTAACCAGTGTCTCCCCTGGCGTCTACAAAGATTCCTCTTTTCTTGGCACCTTCCCCGGTCCCCCCCTCCCCCTCTCTCTGATGCTAGCTCGGCGGATGTTTGCATGATGCAATCGTCTCAAACTGCCCTCCTGCCATCGGCTCCAGCTAGTCAGTAACCTCCACCTCATCTAACTCACCCTACTCCTAGCTCTTCTCCTCAGTTGTTTCAACCTCTCCCACCGATTCCTTCACCTCCCCCTCACCCCTCGAAACCTCATTATCCACCCATCTCAGTTCCCTCCGGACTCCCCCATTTACACACCATCCCTCCTGGCCATTACTCCGCCGGTCAAATCCCTTTCCTTGGCCCTCCCCGTGGCGTCTATTCAGTTTCTGTCATGGCCACCCTTTCCCTACCTAATTTAACTTTGGGCATACTAGTATGGTATCTTACTCCTCCAACCACAACCCCTCCCGGCCACCCTAAACCATACATTGCTGTTACACCCGTTCAACCAATTCCCGTTGCTCCTCCCACTATTTCGGTACCTCTTGCGCCATCGCACGACCCTTCTCATGCTGAACCTACTACGAGTAAGAAACAAAAAACTCGCAGGGGGGCATCCAAAGATAAATCCACCGCTCCCGATCCTACTCCCCCTCCACTCACCAAGCCTTGCGCTTTGTGTGATGCTGTCGGTCACGCCACCCATACTTGTCCTGAGTTTCCCCGTATCCAACCAATGGTCAAAGTCACGTTCCCCGATTTGTCAGCCTCGGAAACCTCTGTTTCCCCCGTCCCCATAACCAAGAACCCAAAGGCCCTTCGCACCAAAAAACCCTATGCTTTATGTGGTGTCCATGGCCATTATTCTCACCATTGTCCTCACCTCACGCATTATCGCGCCGCTTTACAGGTCATTCGCGAGTATGAAGCGGAACAGAATCAATCTGCCTCGCCCATCCTCGCTCAGTATGCGTCGAGTTTACACGAGGATCCTCCGGCCACCATTGACATCCCTCCCCCCGATGTTGAGATGTCCGAATCTGCTACTCCTCTCTTGTACCTATCATCATCCTCCCAACCCTTGGAGTACATCCCCTCCGTATCCACTCCAACTTTTTCATCTGACCCCCCTTCAGCGCCATTCTTGGGCCCTTCATGTTTGGATCATCTTTTTACTTGCTCTTCAGTCATCTCCCCCGATGACCCTTTTTTGCGCCTTTCCACCATACATGATGATCTCGGTAGCTTTGCAGCATCTTGTGGTATCCACCACCTTCCGCTTTCTTCCTCTAACCCCGATCCTCCCTTTCGTCTCTATGATGTATGTCACAACACCAGTCCCCGATCTTCTTCACTTCTCTTCTCTTGTAATGTTGTTCCCTCGACCCTCTCGTCCACTCCTTACATTGGTTACACCGATGGCGCGAGTCAGTATTCCTGAAACCTCGCCTCAGCCTCTTGGGCCATATTTGCTCCTGGGAATACCCTTATTCTCACAAATGGGGTCTGCATTGGCACCACCACCAATAACCAGGCTAAGTATGATGTTGTTCGTGGTCTCCTAGCTGAAGCTCTTTCCCATCGTATCCTCCATCTGCAAGTTCATTTGGATTCCCTGCTTATTTTTTTACAACTTAATGGTGTCTACCGTGTGCATAATCCTATCCTGTTTAGACAATATTTACAGGTGAGACTTTTGATACGGGAATTTAGATTTATTTCATTCCATCACATCCCTAGATGTCACAATCACTACGTAGATCAGATTGCAAACCATGTTCTATACTAGAATTTATCACACATAAGACAATAGCATCCACAAAATACACATAAAACTCATATATATATATATATATATATATATATATATCTATATAACATGTGTTTTAAACTCCATATACTTCGAAACATACGACATGCCCATAGCATGTTCCAAAAACCCCTACTACAAAATGGGGGGCACCACTTGCCCCTACATCACTACTAGGGGGCACCACCTGCCCCACATCTAATCACCATCCGGAGGATCCCACGCCAAACGGCTCTTCTCCCGCAGCTCGTAGATCACGCACCATCTGCCCGGCCATCGCCATGCGTCGCATGATCCCTCGCCATTTCGAGGGGAGAACAACACATAGCTCTATGTATCGGTTGTCTAAATCCTGCCATCCACGCTCTACTACACCAGTCAGCAGTCCCTCACATCTACGATGGAGATCCTCCACCAATGCGGCCATATCTTCATTCTGTACTATCCTCGATCCACTTGCACCTGTAGCACCTGCTGCTGCTAGTCTTCCCATATATCCAGCTCATTTAACCGGAGCTACATCTGCATCCCAAAAAATATAAATATTAGTACCATGCATACTAGTCACAAACTGTGAAAAGGAACCTAACAGATTAGTTTCTTGTCACTTACCATCCGGTCCCCATACTCGCCCCGGTGGTAGCGGCAAGTCTGGATCTCCCCAATAACTCATCCCACTATAGGGATAGTCGTCTATGTATAATGACATCTAGTCCCAATGGGCAAAGAACTCTGGTCGAAACACCCTCCCGACCACCCCTCCTCCTCCTCTACTCAGTAGTCATCCCCACCGACGCATCTGAGGCTCTCTCGGACCCCCATCAGGCAACTGTATGCGAGGTCGTAAGGTCGGGATCTTCTCAAAGAAGAAAGAGCAAAATACTGTCCCGTACGTACAATCATGATTCACTTGCCGCCGACATAGCGACAATTGTCGTTTCAGCGAAATTAACATCATCTGGGCCCACCCATAGTAGGTCCCACCCAACACACTCTCTACAATCATCATCTGCCCTCCAGTGATGTGATGGAGCGCCTGACTGCCCATGATCCGCAACACTGCTGCGGCCACTGCTTGGGTCTCCAACCTCTCTAGATCCCCAATAGATATCCAAGTCCCTTTGACTCGGACACTCGGTCGACAATGCCTCTCCACAAACTCCATAATTTTACGCCCACGTGGTAACACTGACTGCGTATTCCCCACCATCCCCAATGGAGGGAGTCCAGTCAAGAAATACAAATCCTGGACTGTCAGCTCAATCCTATGCCCCTGCACTATAAACACCTCATGATCTGGATCCAAATAACTGATAATCCTAGATAACAGGGGCTCACCAGCTCTCATCAAAGGGTTCTCCAAAAATTTCAGAACCCCAAATCTAGCCAGTGCATGACGGACACCCTAATCTGCTTCGATCTCTGTCCGCAGTGTACCTAGATCTCTTTCTCTCCATGTGATCTGTATATCTGCCATATCTGCATAAAAACACCATCTTTGTCAGTCTCCAGATAATCAAAACTGGATTAACTCACACCAAAATTGAATCTCAGTCCAAAACAACACTGACAATCCCTCCCTTTCACAGGTCACACTTTTTAGGAAAAACCTAGGCCAGGTCGCACTTTTCAGGCTCAAACCTGCGTCCCAGGTCGCAGTTTTTTCCCCACAAAGTGTGACCCGGCCGTGAAGGACAAGTAGGGGCACTTCCTAAGATTTAAAGCCCTAATCTACAACTTGAATCCATCAAAAACAAAGCTTAAGATTAGACCTCTTACCTCCAACTAATGGATCACAATTCCAATGGTCGGTTTGTCCGCTACAGTCACCACAAGATTTAGGGCCTTCTCTCCTCTCCACATTCACCACAGCTACACAAGAAAATGAATGATTTTGGAGGGAAAACACCCTATTAGAAGAAAACCCTTGTTTTTTCTTTCGCCCGCTGCGACCATACCGTAGCCCCGTTTGACACACCGTCTGCACCGTTGGAAAGCTCTCACCGAGCACTAAAATGGGTATTGGTCAGTTTTTTCTATTTTGATACTTCACCAGGACACATTTTGTCCACGAAGCATCTGTTCACCTCTTCTCACAATCGAATTTCTTCACTTACAACACTTGTACTAGGGGCACCACTTTGCCTCCTTACTTTTCCTTGTTCGTGTTCATTTTCACCCTGAGATACCCTCTTGTACTCATGTTATTATGGTCCCCCATTGGACCTTTACTATGTGGCAGCACCCTTGAGTCGCCCTTGTTTAGAGCGTCCCAGTTGAGTCATCATCGCATTCATGGAATCTATCCAGAGTCCCTTTGTATCCCGCTATAGCCCTCTATCCTTCGTTGCTCGGTCCCTCTCTCATGTCGCACATTATGGCCTTCAGTCCCACTGTCCCCTATCCCTCATGATATTTTTTCAGTCACTGCCAAGCCATTCATGACCTTTGTGCTCTAACAAGGGAAGTCATCCATCCGCTACTCGGTATCCCTCATTCCATCATCATCATTAGTATCTATCTGTTCGTCGCTCTACTATTCTCCCTCGTGCCTTAGTTGGGGTTCCCGGATTTCCTCACCTATGGTGGACCTACTTCTGTCGGCATCATCTCATTTATTCCAGAAGCCAGGTCTAGGGGGCAGTGTACATTGGTTCAAGCTCTTTTCATCATGATCGTGCTCCATACACTTGATGGTACAGTGATGCAGCAACAACCATTGGTGATACCCGGGTGTGTGTGAGATGTCTCAGCCCTCATGAGGGGGTGGCCCTGCAGGTAGCCCCCCACATACCTGGATGACTTCTTCATTCCAGTCCTTGATGCAGCTCCTCTCCTTCGATGATATCGACCTCAGTCGCTTGCAGCACCTCTTCGATTTTCACGTGTTCGTCTGCTTTCGCGAGCCCTTCCCCGTGTGTAGGGGGCATTTGGGTGCATTTATATCTCATGTACTACAAAATTATTGTATAAGTCCTGACGATTATTCCAGGCATAGCATGTATGTGGGATTCATCCTTCTTATTTTCTGGCTCATGTTTAGGCCAGCACTAGCTTTACTATTGCGTTCCGTGGTTTTCGGGGTGCCCTATTCTTTGTACTATTGTCTCGACGGGCATAGGTATGCCTCCCCCGCCGCCTTTCACATTGGTACCACTCATACACTTGAGACTTGTTGCACCTGTAAGTCTCATCTCCTCAGGGTCTAGTCCTCCATCACTTTAGATTATCTTACATTCCTCTCTTTCATTTTTTGCTGTCTAGTGATTGAGTTCTTACAACGTACTTCGGTCATACGATTTTCTCCTAACACTCGTACGTTGGGGGGCAATCTGTTACACCATTTTTTGGTCATCTAACCCATTATCGTTAGATAAACCCAAGTACACCATGTAAGACCAATTTTACCCCAAGTAAAATCACTTTCACCACATCTGTTTACACTTCTTTGTCATATTTAACCCAAAACAAGGTAATCAATTGAATAAATCATTATTTATTTAATTATTTCCTAAGAATAAGTTATTTAAATCATTATTTAAATACTATTCATAGTTAAATTTGACTAAATCATTTTTAAATAATTAAGTAAACCATTATTTATTTAATTATATTCCCCTTATTTCCCTTAAATAATAAATAAATCATTTATTTATTTGTTATTTATAAATAAAGGAATTGACCCAAGTCAAAAACCCTTTTCCCTCCAACAAATATAATAAAATATTCCTAAAAGGTGATTCTAGAATGTGATTAATAATATTTTATTCATGCACCAAGTTCTAGAACACCCAAATATCTTGTTATAAATAGGAGGGTTTTCCCCATTCATTAGTCACCTCCATTGCATTGGATCACACGAGATCTACTCTTGGTCACCAATTTCATTTTGTTTGCATTTTGAACTCCCATTGAGTTCCATGTTTGTTAGGGTTTGTCATATCAACCAAAGAGAGGAATTTTAGATCTAAAACACTAAGGACTTCCAAGAACCCATCCCACTAAGGAGAACTGGAAAACACCTTTCTTGTTTTCCTCTCAGGTGCCCCATTCTTTAATATAATATAAGATTCTTTTATACATTGTTCTTGTCTTGTTCATTGGATTCATGAAGCCATTTCACATTTTATCTGCTTAATGTCTTTTATGCTTAGATCTAATATTATGCAGCAAATCTAAAGATATTTTGCAGCCATACTTGATGTTAGGGCTACTTGATATGCATAGCTAAAGTGATCTTTTATGACGAAAGAATCATACTAACAGTATTGACTAGGCTCGCTGTCAGCAGAGAAATGCTTGTGATTTCTTGAAGTGACTCCATCAAGGTACTATCTAGGTCTGCTGGCAGTGGAGAAACACCAGAGACTTGTTTTAAAATTCGAAATATAATAATCCCATTTCCTTGCTCTCTACATAATCATCAAACTACTACCATACGTGAACTTCTACTTGGGCATTTTCCAATTAACAAGACCTAGCTGAGGCACAAGGGTTGGGAATATCTGTCAAGGTCAAAGTAATACAAGAGGTACCCACAATACTTGTTCAATATTCCCTTGCATCACTATCTAGAATCAATTTATTGTGGGGACGTTGATAGGGATGTTGGATTGTACCAGTGGTTCACTAATTGTTGTAGTTGCTACAACAACACCCAAAATTTTGTGTATATTCAAAATTTTGGGTCCCCCCCGCTGATCGCAGTTAAGGTCATATAATAATAGGGATCATAATTTTGAATTGGCTATGCTTAGTCTTGTAATATTGTACATACCTTGCATTTATGCAAATGTTTTCCATATTAAAAAATGAAAAGAGGGTATGTCCTAAAAGAATAATCAAAGGCCCAAAAGAAAGAAAGATAAAAAAAAAGATATAAAATATGAACCCCATAAAAAGAAACAAAAAAAATTCTGAAAGTGTTGCACATTCAAATGGCACTACTATTAGTTTACTTTACTTTTGTAAATAAATTGTGTGTAACTTGTAAAAAAATCCACAATTCATGATGATCATGTAATCTAATCTTGATCATTCAACCCTTTGAATTTCACATTATGATAGTTAGTGAATAAAGATCTAACCAAACCATTTAATATTGGCAGATCAGTACTTAAGTAGAGAATAAAAATGAGCTCATAAGTTTAATCTGGGTCATTAAAAGTTATAAGGTTAGAAATAATTTAGTTTTCCTCTCAAAAGAAAATAAATGGGTTAGAAAGCTGAAGTGCACCCAATAAAGGAAAGAGAAAATGTTAGAATAAATAAAGGGTATGTAGAATACTTTTCAAAAGTTATAGAAGCATCATTTTCTCTATCCCTTATCACTAATATCTTTCTAACCCTTCCCCTTGTTAAAATCCCTTTCCCCTTTGAAAAATCTGCTTTCCATTGCTAAAATCCCTTTACCTTTTCATTCCCCCTTATCCTAACCCTTTTCCCCTCGTAAAATCCCTTTTCCCCTTTAAAAATCCCAATTCCTTGCTAAAACCCCCTTTTCCCCTTGACTAAATTTGTGTTTTCATAAAACAACAAAACCCACTTTAAATAGTCTAAAAAGTGCTTAATATATTTTGGGCCCCAATTTGAATTAACGCTCCCCTTTAATATATTTCTCGACCCCTTTTCATTTAAACCTTCCATCTAACCCTTTACCCAACCCCACCTCTCATTGAAAACTCCCTACTCCTCCTACCACCCGATTACCACTAATCACATCGAATGGCCTTCGATTCCTTTCGCACCCCCTGACATTTGATATTTAAAACCAAGGGGGCGGGGGGGGGTGCGAAATGGGTGGTTTTATTCCCCCAACCCACTGCCATGCGTCACCTCCATGTTTTATCGCACCCCCTCCTACCCATACCTCCAAACCACCTTGCACTATGCTATAAACCACCTTGCATCGTGCGATAAACCACCAATTTTAAATGATATAACCTACACAACATGCGATAAACCCCACTTTAAAAAAAAAAAAAAAAAACCCACAATACTGTTATTTCCTTATATTTGTTGATTTGGAAAAGAGACTAAAAATCCATTGCCAACTAGAATTAAAGCATGGCTACTACTTGGACCCCTTCTACAACCACATCTTCAGTATTACAGGTAATTCTGAGTACTTGACACCATCAAATAAGCTTATTAATTCAACAATTGAACCAAATTGATGGCTTCCCAAAGCGTCCAAACTGTAAACCCTTTTCAACCACCTATGTTAGATGTCGACCACACTCCTTTGGCTGATAAAGACCCTAAATTAAATGACACTTTTAATGATAACAACCTTTTGGAGCTTCATTTTTAGATCCATGACAAATTTTTTGATCAGGAAGATGATATTCATCTGTGGGATTATAACATGCCCAAATACACATTTACACAAACCTACCAATTCCCTAAAGTCATCAAATTGTGCCAACTCAACTATTTTCCAAATGAGAGAGCCATAGTCACCCCTGACCAGGAAATCCTGATTACAATCACTACTCAATCCATTAATCAAATGCTGCAAATTCAATCACAACCATAGGGGGTGCCTTTCTCCATTGATACCCTTACTGAGCTTTACCTAATGCTATATTTTCCTAAAAGGTATCAAATATTTAAGACTTTCCTCCTTGAATTAGCTCAATTTCGTAAAATCAACCCACGATACTCTGCTACCATATTCCTAGAACGAACTAAGAAAATTGCGACCATGTTGGCCTGTCTTTTAGGATATTTTTCTTATGACCATGTAGATGAATCCATCTTTTGTTTCCTCTCTATATTTTCCCTAGGCCAGCCTCTAGCTATAACTTTCAATTTTTCCCAATTCCTGGCAGATGCCATGCATGATCAACTGGTCAAACTGCCAGAAGGAGTGTTCAAATACTCCCCAGTGTTATTCCATTTTTTCATATACTTTCGGTCATAAAGGTTTGTAGTTAACCTACAAAAACTGGACATAGAGGTTAATCCCCAGCCTGTTATCTTTTGGACATCCTAAATCACAGAGGATTCCACTAAATTTAGCTTCAAATTCTTTATTGATTCTTGTTTTTACCCACTGATTAATATGCTTAACAATAGAATTAACCCAAGAATCACTGATGAAATCAAAAAGGTTCTACAATTATCTGATCAGAGCAAGATAGGATAATGGTATTTATTCTAGAATCACACAAAAATAAAAGTGTGTGGAAGCCAACTAGTCCCTTATAATATTCCCAAATACCTCCCAATGAGGATACTTGCTTTAGATTGCATCGAGAAGATCTTGAATTCTAGATTCCTAAATACCTCGCAATGAGGATACTTGCTTTAGATTACATCGGGAAGATCTTGAACTCTGATGAGATAAATTTCCATTTAGCCAAAAAGAGAACTCAATTCAAGATAAAAAACCAACTAGGGCCTTTTATATGCAACAGTAGTAATGTTGGAAAGGAAGCATGCATATGCTTACAAGAGTTAAAGTTCAACAACAGTTTCTAATGGTCATATGACCCCTTGGGTGTCATAATAAAATTAAGAGATAAGTTTAAACACACCACTTTCATCCATGAATCTAAACCTAAAATTGAGAAATATTCCAAGTAGTCAGAGTGGTTGGAAGACACTTTACATGAAGTGGATAAACATCTTGATACTAGTTCCATCCTGCTTACTCCAGCCCCACAGGATATAAATTCAAAAAGAGATAGAGAAGAAGTCTCTTATTTAGCAGAAACAACATTTGTTAGTAAATTCAAGCTTATGTACAGAATGAAAACAAAGCTAAATCCAGTGATAGAGTGGGAAGAAACAATTGAAAAAGAAACAAATATTGTTATCAGGGATGATGCACGTACAACACTTTTTGAAGAAACACCACTGCAATCAACTTTCATTTCACAAATGATTGAAAAGAAAAATAGTGCAGAGACTTCATCAGCGATCAAGACAGTTGAGAAAGAATAGGATATCATGGAGAAATATAAAGAGATTAAAATCATAAATGAAGGATTGAAGGTTGTTAAATATGCAAAAAAATGGAAGCAAATTCTGAGTGATCAGAATAGATTTCTTTTTTCTTTTGACCTCAAAACAAGGAAGATGTAGATGACATTTCTACAACCAAAGGTACAGGACCCCAAAACATCAAAATATTATAAAAAGACATAATTTGAATTTCTTGCCAAGGATGTGCATCCAATTGACCAGATTGAATTTCACAAATAGGTAGGAGAGATGATCTATTCAACCATGACACACAAAGCTGTAAGTTTCCAAAAGTTGCAAATTTATATAGAAAATCTATAGTCACAGTTAAAGCTAGAGAGAGCCTCATCACAAGGAAAAGACAATAGGATTAAGTCACTTGAATATTTGGTAATAGAATTCGGTTATAATCCAAAGGTATCAAAGAAGCATAAGAACTTATAAAGAAGAGAAATGTAGACATAGTTGCATTGAAGAAATAATTAAGTTGCCAACTACTGAGCATCCACAAACCAAGGTGGTTTTGGAGACATACAATAAAAAGGATGAAATGATGAATTTTATCATCCAGTTAACAGATCAACTAAAGGAAATGGAGACAGAATTGGACACACTTGTACAGGTAAAACACGTTAGCATGGAAGCGGTTCCCATTACTGTTATTCCTATAGCATCTACATCAGCTCTAGTAACTACATCAGCAATAGCATAAAAAATACCAAAAGCCCATCCCACTGATGAGGCCAGCAAATTGATCAAAGAAATGGAAGATATTTCCATTCATATTACAGATATTAAAAAGCTCAAGGAATAAGTAAAGAACTTATAATATGGAAATAAATTGGCAGAAGTAATGTACCAAGCTGAAGCACAGAAAGCCAATAGATTGATTGATAGAATCCACAAGCTAGAAAAAGAGTTGTCACTAAAGGAGCCTTTAGCACATGAAAAACAACAATTTTGGGCCAATATCATTAACTTATTTAATGATATATTTCCTTCTATACATATCATATTTGAACAGAATGACTTAGTGAAGGAAGTTGGTGATGCAATTCAGAAAGTTAAAGCCAATCTTGGAAAGAAACCAGAAGAAGCCTCAGAAATAATAAAATTCCTGAATTTTAAAAATAAGTATGAATTATAAGAGCTAGGAATACCTGATAGAACAGAGACCATACTATAAGTGAAGAAATTGATTTCCAAAAGAAATTTGATGATAGATCTTGAGGAAAAATGTCAAACTATGGAACTCGCAGTGAACAGGTTTTTGAACAAGTTTGATGTATTGAGACAGAAGGGTTTTGCTAATCCTCTAGTAATCAATGATAAACTCATGATACATGAAGATTATGACAATAAGTTAATGGAAGTAGCCAAAGAAACATCCAACAGTTCCTTAATGAAGGGCGTCCCCATAGGCAAGGCACTCCTTCAAATTTTAGAAAACTTCTTTTACCTCCACCACGAGGTAAATCACCTTTTTATAAATAAGCTTATGTTTGCCAAATATTCAGAGGCAAATGACATTTACTGTAAGATGATGAAAATCAAAATCCCAGATTAAGAAACATGGGATAAATGGTGTGATTTACTATGCAGGATGAGAGATTGCACATATGAAAATAATACAGATGAAAGAAGCAAACAAGTAACAACAATCAGAGAAATAGGGAGAGATATCAATTAGTTAGAAAGTTTCACCATATTTTTGCATAAAGATATTTGTTTTCTTACAATAAATCCTAGTGATTGGATGAGATATTTTTTGTAAATTTATGTATAAATACTTCATCAATTCGAAGTATCAAAGATGGATTTCTGAACATTTCCGTAGCAGACTGATCTATTACCTGAGAGTTATTGTACCAAGTTCAATTTGAGAGACAAAACAAGTTAGAAATAAACTTATTTATAGGATTCATGCGTTGAGCTATCTCAGTGAAGTATAAATTTCAATTTTTCATGTTCTCTTTCTAAGTATTCCATAAAATTAAATGTGTTCTAAATTTGAATGTTATAACAGGAGTTCTACTGTATAATTTTCTTAAACTTTACACACTACTTTGAACTATTATACATTTCTATGTTTTATTCTGACATCTGGTTTATAGAATTCTTAATTTCCCTATGATTCCAATTGACTTCTTCATCCTTCTTCGTTATCTGCTTTAATTAATTATTAATTTCTCCTTGATCTCGATTGAAAAATCACTTCAACATTCAGGTGTGAGATCTGATATTGCTCACCTATCCTTCCCTGTAACACTTTCTTTATAATTTTATTTTGTTCTGTTTTCAAAGCATATTTACTCCATAGCCCAATGGAAAATGGGAAAGAACCTATTCATCTAAATCATTAATTCCACCAGCCCAATAAAAATCAATCCAAATCAAGCATACATAACTAGCCTAAAATATATTAAACAAACAAAGTTACATCATTAAGAGAGAGCCCTCTCTGAGTTTGCGAAGGCTAGATCCTAATTTCCAAAATTTGTTGATAGTTACCTTGATATTTATTTTTAACACAAGAACAACCTTTGGAAATTTTAGAGTGATAAAACTCACTCAACCCATTAAGGCTCTGACCCGACCTTCAGTCGGTTAATCTTCCCATGTCCTATTCCTGCAAAAACCCCATCACTGCGCCCACTCATACAATGGAAGCCACACGCACTTGTCTTACCACCTTAGGGAAGGTAGTTGTTTTTGGAAGTTATCTTGTCATCATCCTGCATTTGGATGAGTGTGCACCCACCGCCAATATTGTGCATGCAACCTCACGCTCTCCGTTAATTTCAGTTTTGGAATTTGGTGGTGCTCTATACATGTTAAAAAACCCTAAGTTATCATAGCCATGAATCAAAGGTTAAAGCCTTTCTGTCTAAAATTTCACTTTGGCACATATTATCCTACTGTCTCTCCACGAGGTTTGAAGAAATATTTTCCATAATAAACATGAACATGGGAATTATATTACCAAGCTAAGGTTTTTTTATGAGTGACAGAGTAAGCCTCCAAGGCCGAACATTTTCCTTCATATGTTAATATTGGAGGAAATGTCTAGCATTCAAGACGAGTGATGATTGGTTAGAAAAATTAACTAATTAATCTCGAGGCTACGTAGGTTGAAGTTAATTTGATTCATACTCAATAAAGCTCTACTTAACATGCAACTAAAATTATGTTATGTAATTAATAAACTCACCATTATATTTCAAATATAAAATGACAGTGTACGTTTACACCTTATATTGGTATAATGATATTTGCATTACTGTATATTGCGGCTCATATCTTCGTGAAATATGGAATTCAGGACAAACCATACCATGTCGGATATGCCATAGAATAAAGGGTGAGGCAATAAATTGCAACTACAACTACAGGGGCTCGATTTCGTAACACGACACTTTCATCCCCTATCCATAAGAAAGGAATAAAAGGTGTGAAAATTTGGGAACTGAAGATCGTGGTTAAGACACATCTTTTCCATTTGTATTACCTCATTCCTGAGGAGCTTCTTGCAGAGGGTAATTGCTTATTTGATGTTAGAATAATATTTCTAATGCAGGAGCATCAAGTTAAATTTTCATTATTCAGTTCTGTAATTAAAGGGGGTCAGATATTTTAATTATTTTATTAATTAATTCGCTCATTTTTAATAGATTAGGAGAGAAATTATAAATGTGAGGATTATTGTAAATATTCCTTAAATAATTTAAGATATGAGTGGAGTGAATTAGGTAGATAATCTAGGGATGAGGAATTCCATAAATGAGACTTAGTTGAGTCCAAAAAAAGATAAATCTAATTTAGATTTAAAGTTGAGATTTGTGTGGAGGAAATTATGGAGTGGAATAAATTCATATTTATGTATAAATATGTAACTTGTGAGAGTGTGAAAGGACACAGAGAGAAGTGAGGAGAGGTGAGGAATACAGAGAGTAGGAGGAATGGTTTGAAGGGCAGATAGCCAAGAGGCTACCCATTGTAATATTTGACTGAAGGGTTTTTATGTTTTATATCAGTATTTTATTTGTATGGCTCTCTTTCCTTCATATATATTGGTTGAACTGAATATGATGTGGTTTTAACAAAGAATAATAATTTGGCTTGGAAGCACATGAGTTTTTTTATATGCTAGGATCTGTTTAACCCAGTACCCTGGCATCATTTAGTATCAGAGCAAAATGTGGTCTTGGCCTTGAATCTTTCAATAAGGACGAGAGATTAAATCTATTACTACTGCAATTTTTTTTATTTTTTTTTATGCATCAATTGAATCAACGCACCACAAATTCGGTGGAAGAATTTGCATTAAATCCTTCCTTTGATCTATGTGTTTTTGATCTTGTCTAAGATCTGTGCGTTATGCATTGTAAAATTTTCCACAAATATATGCGTTATGGATGATGACTCAAATATCTAAATTACTTGCAATATTGTATATGGCTATTTGTTGTAGCGTGTGAATGCAGGGGGGTGGACATATTGGAGCACAAATACCAGCGGTCGAGTGCTGTCGACAGCGTGAATGTGTGGGGAGCGTCAACGTGGAAGTAAGGAGCCACCACAGCTTTAGCAAAGCACGGATCGGAAGCCTGTGGAAAAGGCAAAGCCACACTATGGTGAGGCCTTAACGCATTGGCTAAAGAGGCATCATGATAACGGCACATGACCAAGAATTCGCACTGCACACGTTAATACGTGGGAGCCGCCGTGTGGGCAAGCCACGCCTCCAATAACAAACCTGTAATAGAAAATTATGCCATGGGTTGGATGCTTCATCTGGGCCATCATTGGGTGGAAGAGCGATGGTAAATGTCGTGAATGTATTGACAACTTCCATGTCAGATTTATGTGAGATGAGCATTGGCTCAATGCTCAGTTGAATGGTTTTTTTTATGGATTCCAAACATGGTTTGTGTTGAAACACATTATTATTACATATATTAACAATGGTTCATAGATGTACAGTAATGTGAACCTGAAATTTATGTTTGCAAGCATGGGAGGAAGTCTACAAACATTGAGGTAAGTCTGCATAGCGATGAAGGAGATATGTTTTGCGACCAAAATAAATTGAGTTGATACAACCCAGTCTCTGCAAAATCGTGGAGGCAACTAAGCATGACAGTGTGCGGTTTTTGTTTTTTGGAGTCCACGTGAAGCAACAGTGTTGGTGAAAGGGTGGCATGGCTTTCAAGTGTAAAGGCCGCAGTTATGTGTAAACACATTCACTGTGGAAATCATGATTCTACAAGGCGAAATTAGCACATCTGACTGTGGAGATGTTAATGCGTTTTAGGAGATATCACATGGGATGACAAACCACGGTTGAAATTATAGTTTGCAGCAATTGTGAGGTTGATTGGTGAAAGTCTTGACACATGCGATGGCATGGCATGTGACTAATGTCTCGAGCCATTGTGACATATAACACACACATAGCGAAGTATGGTCATTGTGATACCAAAAGTGTGGTAAGTAGCACACTTGACCCATCACTACAGGCGGAGCCTTGGTGTAAGGTTCGTGAGAGCTGTTGTAATGTGTCACTGCACGCAATGGAAGCGTGGCGTGATCATCACAAGAACAAGCTATGATACACAACCGCACACAACAAACTATGCCACAAGTTGAAATTTCATTTTGGTTACAAATGTTGAAAGACCGATGGTATTGGTTGTAGACTTATTATTTACGTGTTTGCTGTGGGTTCTACAATGTGCATTTGGTTGTTGAGAAGGTGATTGCCACCACCAAATACAATGACAATGACTATTATACTGGCAATCTCAAGAGATGGATCGTTTACTGTCTCTTCGAAGTTGGAGAGGATATATTTGATGAGCATGAGATAGAAGTAAAAATCGATGGTGGATATTGGAAGAACAACCTCGAGTTATGTGTGGCCTATTGATTGTGAAATCGTTGGATTGATGGATTGGTAAGTGACAAAGTGTTATGTTGACTTTATAACATAAAATTTGGGTTAAATGAAATCCAGTAAAGGGTTGTGATGTGATATGGGCTAGAAATAAAGTGGAGATATGAGTTTAACCTAAAATATGGTGAATGTTTGGGTTTTAATTTATGAAGTCTGAATTTATAGATATAATGTTGAGGTATGCCAAAGTTTTATTGAAACACTTGGCTCAAGTAAAAAAATGGTATTAAACCTTGATATAAAGAGAAACATGAATTTTTAGGTGAGAGGTTTTATTATGCATAATGTGGATTCTTTAGTGTTTTGGTTAAGTCATTTTGGACCAAAGCTTGTAGTTGGAAAAAGAATAATTCTTTTGATTGGTGATTGAAAACATAATTTCTTGATGTTGTAAAATATATGTTTTACCATCATGTGGAGGCATCTGAGTGGTGTCATTCAGAATGAAGGTGATGTACGTGTTGTACATCGAAGAGGTTGAAATATGAATATGTTGTTCTCTATACATAGGTGAAGAAATGTGAATTGATGTGTATGGTGCATGAAAGAGCAGGAAAAATTTTTGCACTAAAATGATGAGAAAATTAAATGAAGGACATGCAAGTATTTAGAGTGACAAAGACGGCACAGAAGAGTGGAAACCAGAGAATTGAGACTGCATAAAAGAAGGCTCATTAATAACGTTAACAGGAGCATGATGTATGATAATTCAGGAAGGTATTTTTGAACATTAAAGATTGAATGGTTTATTTATTTTCACCTTAAAAAAATCTTGAAAAACCTGAATTGCATTTCGACTAAAGAATTAAATATCATATGAAATGATAAGGGAAACTGGTGATTTTTCATAAGAATTAAGTATGAAAGAGAGTGAAGATTTTACATCCTAAAAATTTATTAGGGGTGTATGCTTGTTGGAGGATTGTATAACTTGAATTAAGTCAAAATATCCACTATCGTTATTATTGGGTCAAAGCTTGAAGTCAAAACAGACGTTAGAGTCAAATGAAAGTTTGGATAGCTTGAGTTGAGATTGCGTATTTTCATCCAAGATGAACAATTGGTGTAAGTTTAAAGTCAAATAGTTGTAAGCTAAGTAAAAATTATGAATGTAATTGGGTGCATGATCGGCAGAGCCCGACACCCAAAGAATTGGTCATTGTAACACATGAATTACTAAAGTGTTGTTTGCAACAAAGTGAAGCATGAGGGCTGCCAGAGATTGGTTCCAAGATAGAGAACCAGGAGAAGCCAAGTGTAGGAGTAGAACTTTAATTTTTTATGAACGAAAAGTGTGAAGGATTTCTTAAAGGAGGATTTAATGAAGTTCAAAAAAGAGGGGAAGATGACTGTTGATAATCATTTTTGAATATTTGATGAAGACCACAGCAGAAGGAAGAAGAAGGAAAATGCCAAGGTAAGTGGCATATGTGAGCAGTTGAAAAATGAATATTATGAGCGGGAGAAGGCTGAGATAATAGTTTACCTTGAATTGTTAATGGAGTTGTTGCAAGAAAATGTGAAAGCCGAGACACATGGTTGGACCATGAGAAATAAGATAAAGTGGCGGAGACTACACGCAAAGAGAGAAAAGCAGGTAAACATACAGTTGACGGAAGAGTTGAGGAAGATCGAGCATATGATGAGTAAGTAGGTGTTGAGGTGTGAAGAACTCAGAGAGGCTGAGTTAAAAATGGATCTTTCCATTTGTGACCTGGAACAGAGTGCAATTCCGGGTGACGAGATCAATGAGGAAGATCTCATGAACTATTGGGTTAGTTCAGAAGAATCTGAAGATGTGTTGGCAAGAGAAGCATATGAGGCTATGAAGCCTTGCATTTTTAAATCTCACAGTTTATGTATGTTTGCAGGATGTGTGAAAGATGGTGGCCAGTCTGATCGAACTGCCAAAGAGATGAAGGAAAATTTTGAGGTGAAGTCTGGTGGAGAATGCCTTTCAGAGGAGGAAGGTACAAATTTGTTGCAATAGGAAGAAATCATAAATGAATTCTTGTTTGGGGTAAGATAACAAGTTGAAGCTATTATGGAGCAAAATAAAAATGAAAATTCCGAAGAGATAATCCAAGGAGATACACAAATGTATTTGTTTGATAAAATTGCCGATAGAACTTTGCAATGTGATGGAATAGAAACCACGACAACTCAAGAATATTGCCAGAAGAAGGATGAAGCTGGGACTGAATTTTGTGACGAAGTTATGAAAATATTTCATAGGGAAATTGAGTTCTTGGAACGATGGCTTAAGGAACTTGATGGAGAAGTAAAACTTGCAAAACCTGATCCAGAACAAATTACAATTACTATACATGATAGAGATTACATGTTTATAGAGTTGAATGAATGTGACGACTTTATAGATAATTATGTAAGTGTATGTACAGAAAGAAACATTAACAAATATGATGTCAAAGTCAGAGAAGTTTAGCATGAGGTATAGAAAGGGAGTTGTGTCCATGGAGACAAAAAGGAGGCAGAAATATTAATCCAACAGGATGAATATGGAAGCAGCCAACAGTTCAAAACAAAATCTATTGAAGTCGAAAAAGTCAATGATGGGAAATTTATGCCTGAAGCATCAAAAGAGACCGAAAGGTCTTATATTTTTAAAACTAATTGTTTTTTGGTGAATGCAGGTATAGCACCAAATGAGGAAGTTTTTTCTATAAAAGAAATCAATGACTATGGTTTTGGTCAAGAAGAAAATCCTGATTATTTTCCATTGCAAGAAGTTAAGTATTCACCTCAGTTGGAGATGAAATAATTCAACAAAGAGGTATTAATCTGAGGAATTGGCAAAATAAAGTGTTGGAGGAGCCGATGGAATCCGATCGACAGAGTGGGTGATGAGTTACCAAATCGAGTTGACACCTCGAAGGACCAGCGGCAGAACGGAGTTTGGAATCCTGGAGGGAGAAAGTCATCAGGACTTATGGCTGTCACATTGTTACAGAAAAGTGACATACCTCATAGAAAAGAGTCTATGGGAACTTATCTACATGGGGAGTATGATGTAGGAGTGTCAAGTTAAATTTTCATTATTCAGTTGTCTAATTAAAGGGGGTGAGATATTTTAAGTATTTTATTAATTAATTTGATCATTTTTAATAGATTAGGAAAGAATTATAAATGTGAGCATTATTGTAAATATTCCTTAAATAATTAAGGATATCAGTGGAGTGAATTAGGTAAATAATCTAGGGATGAGGAATTCCATAAACGAGACTTAGTTGAGTCCAAAAAAAGATAAATCTAATTTATATTTTAAGTTGAGATTTGTGTGGAGGAAATTATGGAGTGGAATACATTCATATTTATGTATAAATATGTAACTTTTGAGAGTGTGAAAGGACACAGAGAGAAGTGAGGAGAGGTGAGGAATACAATGAGTAGGAGGAATGGTTTGAAGGGCTGAGAGCCAAGAGGCCTCCCATTGTAATATTTGGCCGAAGGGTTTTTATGTTTTATATCAGTATTTTATTTGTGTGGCTCTCTTTCCTTCATATATATTGGTTGAACTGAATATGATGTGGTTTTAACAAAGAATCATAATTTGGATTGGAAGCACATGAGTTTTTTTATATGCTAGGATCTGTTTAACCCAGTACCCTGCCATCAATGTCAAACCAAATGTCATGAAGCAATATTTGGTGAACAACATACATACCAGTTTCCCGTTGCTCCTCCACACGATAATTAGTATGCACCATCATACCTTTCTTCAGAGAATCACTACCATTACTGTTGAAACATGTATGGCAGAAATCCCCTTGGTGGTCATTCGGTACGAAATGAAACACCAACACTTGATATCGCACAGGTGATTGGGCCAAATCATTCAAATACTGGTTATTGTAGAAGGGGTTGGAAAACGTTATACGTGCTGGCATGATAGGTATTATTCACCATCAGAACTTCCTCCAGAGACACACTCGTACCATGATTTAATTTGGTACAGTGCAGCACCAACATTCTTTATCACACAGGTTTCTCTGCGGATGCAAATTCCTTCATTATGCGTTGATGTTGTGATTGGAACATTTGGTGCAAACATCAGTTATCATAGAAGGAATATACGCAACAATGATATTGTCGCATGATCAAAACTTCCTTCAGGTACCCCTTGGTGGTCATTCGATGCCAAATGCAACACCAACACGTGTTATCGTACAGGTTTCTTCGTGGATGAAAATTCCTTTATTACATGTTGATGATGTGATTTGGGGCATATGGTGCAAATCTTACTTATTGCATAAAGAATAGTGGAGTGCTTAGTCGCACAAGTCACAACGATGAACACCACCCAAGAGTGTGACCTCTAGCTCCTTGCGACTAGTCGTTGAGTTGCAAATATCCAAGAGCAACGATTGGTGCTACCAACGTGACTTCCCAAAAATCCAACCTCCATAAGTCACGTCACTATCCAGGTCACCCAGTCACATTGTGGGACTCATAAAAGCAACCAGGAATCATGACCAGTCTTGTGGTGCATCTAAGTGACATCTAGAAAGTCACGGTTTCTACCACCTATCACTAAGTTGCAGGCCTGAGGCATGAACAGAAGCTGCGACCTATCAAGAGTTGCGACTATGAAATTTCCATAGGTCGCTATCCTCGCCCAAGTTTCCAATTCGTAGGATCACACCCAATAAAATCCACAACCTGGCGTGACTCTCCAACTACATGACCTCCATGCTAGGGTTGTGACCTCATGCAAAATCGGTGCCTATCAAAGAATGGGTGTGTTATTATTCACATCCCTAAAAGGATGGATGATTGCAAGAACACTTGGAGCCTTTTTTTGAGGATGTTCCTTTATGTTAGGACGATATTGGAGGATTGCGTCCAGTTTGTAATAAATTATTTTGGAAAAATTTTTGGCTACAGTCTTCCAAATACATGAAAAAATATCCAACATGATCCCCATCATAATGTCTTATTCATTTACGGGTAAAGAGGCCAACCCCTTGAAGGTGTTGTAGAATTTGTTCTCATCGTCACTTTTTAGGCAAATAAAAGTGAAAAGAAGTGTTACGTTTGGGAAAACCATATGAAGGAATGGTTATTTTGTGGGATAAGTAGGGTTCTTCGTGTTGGGTTGAACTTTCCGCTCACCATGAATTCGCATACTACACAAAAGGAGTGTTGACGAGAAATAAGGAAGCATATGATGGTGGAGAAGGGAATTTCATTCTTTGGAGGTACAGGAAGATTTAGGCACACATCAAGAACCATTAAAGGATAATCATGTATTATGGGAGTTAGTCACAAAATGAAGGTAGCACCTTAATAATGAACATCAATTTTTGTCTTCAAATATTTTCTAAGGAGGATTTTGACTAAAGAGTACAAGAGTACCATATACAAGCCGCACGTGTAACATTGTGGCACGTCAACAGACCACAAAGGGGTCTAAAACTACGTTGTTTGCCTTAATGAATGATATTTAAATTAATAGGATGAGTTTGTTGCATTAATATTTATTATAAAGACTGTGACCTGTGTTATTTGTTGTAAATATAAGTTGACGATCCGTGAAACAAAAGTCAAGTTTTTCTTCAGCAAGCAAGGTGGGTCCTTACAAAGGTCGAAGAACCTCACTATAGGCTCAATGGAACATCTATCAGGATTCCATTCGCACAAAACTAGTACCAGGGAAAGACATCATGTTCTCCAAGGTCTGAGCTCTCCAAAAGAGAAGGATTGAAGTAATAGCCTCAGGTTGTAGATGACCCCAAGTCTCAGGTCGCAGATGACCCCAGGTCACAGGTCGCACAGGATCCCAGGTCATAGGTCGCAGATGACCCCAGGTTGCAGGTTGGAGATGACCCTAGGTTGCAGGTCGCAAATGGCCCAAGTTTCAATCCAACCCAATAGATAAGGAGGTCAAGAGTCAAGGGAAACTCAAGAGTCACTTCAGCTTATATGTGCAGCTTCGAGAAATTAGCAAATGAAGACTTTTGGCACTTTAGTTGAAATGAGGAGAAGATAGTGAATTTGTGCTTGAGAGCTAAAGGCACTCAGCTCTTGGTATCAAAGAGAGGGATTTGTATTGAGTCTAGGGTTTTTGTATCAGGCTTTGAGATGAATAGCCCATGTTCCAATATTGGGTTTTGATGAAGTGAAAAATATGTATTTGAAGTTGCAGAAGAATTATGGTTCCACTATTCACATGCTTGATTATGGTGGTAGTACTAGCTGTCTAATATTTCACTATGTTTGTACATGTGATTTCATACAAGAAATTGGTTTTTGACTGATTCATAATGGTTGCATGCACATTTCCTTTTGAATTAGTGTTTGCTTGTTTCTTTCCAAGTGAGTGATCTATTATGAACTAGTTTGCACTTAACTTCTGGAATGTTTTCTTTCATGTACGTCTAACTAGGTTTCGGCTCAATGATCCCTCTCATGGTGCACCTCTTTTATTTTATTTTTAGACTTTATTATATATTTTTTTGTTGTTCCTGAATCTTGCACTGACTTTGCTTCACTGATTTTTCATTTCACCCTTGCCTCTACTTCATCATCTTCTCATCTGACAAACAAGAGTGGAAACACTTATGGCTACATCTAGACCCACATATCGGATGGGGCTCCTATCCCAAATGGTGTGAGGTCTAATCAGCACCACTCACCCAGGAGAACCCCTTGGTGTTGGCAGTACAATTCTGCCCGTCAACACCTGGTCATGCTCAACCTAACTTAAATCGACAATTTCCCTTTGTTTCAACTTTAGAATTATCTTATTTACCAACTGGTCTGAAGCGATGCCTACATTCAATAACATAGGTGAAAAAATTGCATTATTATTTTTCAATCATTTCATATCACGGTTTGATGTTTCAGAGGCTATAGTCACAGATCATGGTACGAATTTTTCAATCACATGATGAATGAGTTGATTGTCAAATTAGGACTATCGCATAATATTTATACTCCTTATTATCCACAATCTAATGGACAGGTTGAAGCTATTAACAATGTTCTTAAGCGAATGCTTCAACGAATGATAGGGGTTCATGAAAAAAAATTGCATTTGATCGCGTACTCGGCTTTGTGGTCATAGCAAACCTCGATAATAAATGCAACTAGATTTAACCCCTTTCAATTGGTGTATGGTTTGGAATATATCTTACCTATCAACATGATCCAACGAAAAGATATATTTATTACAATTTCAATGTTTCTCCATAAAGGATTAGACTTAGAAGGCCTCTCTCTCCCTTTCCAAGGATGGGAATTGGAAAACCTTCCTCTCTTCTCTCTAGGTTATGAGGTGGAATATTTTCCTCTCCACCAAGGGATATTCTCCATCAATTGTTCAAATGAGGAGTGATCCTTTGAAATCATCAAGAATCAGAGTTGGAAGAACTCCTCCTCCATCAAGGATGGTAGATGATTGAATGACAGGAATGCAGAGAGGGATAATGGGTGGAAAATTCGTTTAGGTGTGAAACATGATGGAGATAACCTCATACAACTTGACACATTTAATACAAGTGTAGCATATGGGTCGATGAATGGCTATGATTGGATACATCAACCAACTGATGGTGCTCCAATTTAATCCTACGAAAATTACAAGGGTTAGACATCCCCGCATGTGTAATGTTCCAAATTTTTCTTCAATAAATTGGAACATTAATTTTTTCCTAAATTCATTTAGGAGATGAATAATTGGGCAAGGAGGCCCAATGAAAATAAAAACATAAATTAAATCCCTCTATTATGAAAAGGGATCAGCCATGGAACTAGATTTTACACCCTCATGTGTGAAAGGAGATATTTTCAAAGAGGGTTGACCAAGTCAACCAGCGTAGGGTATGAGGTGGAAAGCACTACATGGGACAGCGCAGAGATAGAGGAAGGAAGCTTCTAGAGGAAGAGAAACCCTAATTCAAAGTATGGCCCATGGAGACATTTTCTATATATGGAGAGGAGGAGAGCCATTGCTACCCATGCATATGTTTATGATTTCATGTATATTTAGACATTGAGCATTATTTGCTGCTTAGCAAGAATTTTCGGGAAACTCCTGTTCAGGAATTCCTCACCTTCTTGAGAGGCCTCTTGAAGGTTGGTTATTTTTCTTCCACATACCTTGGCTAAAGGCCAAAGCATCCTCCTCTAGGACAGTGTTATTGCTACAGTAGCATAATATTGTGTTGTAGGGTGTTATAGTGGAGACTCCACAACACCTCTTCCATTGTTTGTTTTTCAGAGGGAGATTCTTTCTTGCCTTTGGAGGATCAATGTGGAAGCCTTGGAGCTTATTTTCCTGTCTTGGCATTAGGCCAACACATATTCTTGTCCCTGCTGTGTATTTTCTCCAGTAAATGCGTTATTTTTATGGTGTATCTATAGTGAGGGTTTGCAGATTGATTTGAGGGTGAGAACTGAAGTGTAAGGATCAGCCTTCCACTTAGGAGATCCATTGGAGGTGGTCTACTTCAGTTGGTTCATCACATTCAGCCTTCTTCATTTAGTTCTAGATTTGAGTTGCAGTAGCTGCCCCTCAACTTCAGCATTTTTTCCATTTTGTATATTTCAGCCAATCCCTTGGAGGATTGATGTATTATTGTTTCTAAGGGTTAGAGCTTTGCTCCCCTATTATATTTGAGCCATATATTGCCATATATATGTATTGAAATAATTTTTTAGTAGTATTCTATCAAAGACTGCGTCCTCATAGCCTGGGTTTATGTAGAAATAACAGTGTTCTTTCATATTCATGTACATGTATTGTTGAGGCTTGCAGTGCCTTTCTTGAGAGGTTGTTTCCTCAAGACTTGTACTCTCTTTTTCTGCTATACATTATTCTTGGCTATTCATATATCTTCTTGTCTCGCAGCTCATAATATAACGTTGTCTCTTCATGGTATGATCATGTATGTGTTTACATATTGCTATAGCTCACTTTTGAGTGAGATTCTTCAAGCAGCTCTATAGACAGAGTCTGAAAAGGGCCAGATAGCCTCCGGATATCACACTCCCTTGAGAAGGTGACATATCCAGTAAATTCCCCTTCAGTCAATATCTAGAATAGATTGTTGATTGCTGACATTCCAGAAAAAGGAATATTACAGTGGTATCAGAGCATCTTTCTTGGCTCAGCCTGTGATTCTAAGCCCAAGAAGATCATAATGTTGAAGAAGATGAGGTTGTTGTCATCAATTTTCAGATCTAGAGGAGACCTCTCCAAGGAGGTCAAGAAGATTGAGGAAGAAGAAGAGGAAGTACCATGCACTTCATATTCTCATCAAGAAGAAGACATTGAGCATGGAAGACACTTGGATTATTAGATTCTAAGTGATTACCTTGTTGAGTATAGATCTCAAACTAGAGGCTTCAAGGAGGCTCTATATTTTCCTCATTTCATCCAGCTAAAGGAAGAGAAGAGACCATGTATCATAAGAGAAATCAAAGGCAATAGATTTATGTTGTCTACTTTTGATGGGTTATCTACAGCAAGAACTTGGGTGAGAAAATTGGAGGCATTTTTCCTACTACATCCTGTAGAAGAGAAAGAATCTGTTGAAATCTCAGCGTTGAACTTGAAGGGTGAAGCCTATGATTGGTGGAGCAGCCACTTGAATCATGAAGGGGTGAAAACTTGGGTAAATTTCATCCAAGGGTTGATAAAAACCTTAGATGATAAAGTGGCAAAGGAAGACAAGATCACATCACCACACCTTGAGGAGCCTTGTGATAACGCTGTCACACTCATGGAGGAGCAACCACATACATCAACAGTTGGGGCAGCCAACACTTTTGAGGAAGGAACTCTTTCAGCCCTACAAGAATTTCAAAATGCACATCAAGGTGTGAAAGAATTTCCACAATCCATTGTTACAACAACTTCTTTTGAAAATTGTGGAAGTTTACTTTTGGATGACCAAGGGTCAAATCCCATTGCTACTATAGAGTAGCTTGGTTGCACGACACTGTGCAACATGAAAAAACTCAAGAAGGAGTCAAACCATCATTCTCATGAGCCATTGTTGGGTTTTATATTACACTGGAGGTTGGGGTTTGAAGCCTTGAAGATTGATGGTAGACATCTTGGAGTAAGAAACCCTTTCTCCCTTCAAGATGACATTTTCTCAATGATCTCCTGTTGCACTAAAAATTGTCACTTTGAAATTCTTCTATCTGTACGAGCTCATTATCACTCATACTATCCTCCTTTCCAAGTCTAAAAACATCAGTTCCCCATGTCGAGCCTTAATAATAAGAGAAAAGTTGTTAAAGTTTCTAAAACTATCGTATCGCACTTTCTCTTTGTCTTACCTGTGGTCCCGCACCTAATGGTCATGTCTCCTGCATACCTAACGGCACTTTGTCTGTGTTAAGAGTGTCGACCCCGGTAAAAGATTAAAAGGGTGCAAGTAAACTCAAAAATATCACTCTCAGTTATTTCTAGAAGCTTCTTGAAGGAATCTTGCGATGGCAAGTCTGCTACTTTCAGGTTCATGTATGCCATGCCTTAAGGAGCTAACCCCTTGATGTGAGGAGCCTATCCCTTTGAAGGAGGACTCTGTCCCTTCATAATTGGAACCGTAGCCTCCTCTTTTTCTCTATAAAAATAGGCATTGGGAAACCTCAAAGGGAGTTCAAGATTTAGTGTTGTTTGAGGTAAAGTGTTGTTGGAATTTAGACTCCTTCAACTGAGATTTTATAAGGAGAGATTACATAGCTATGTGTGTCTCAGTTAGAAGAGTGCAAGACCTGTCAAAGTAGAGTAAATTCCTACTTCGGACTCCAGGAGGACCTGGTCAACATCAAGGCTGAAAAGGTTGTAAGGTTCTTCTACTATTTCAAAGTTAATACAAATAAGTTTGTTTTTCTCAATAAACTGTCATTTGATTGTTTATTTTATGGATTCCTTGATCACCATAATAGGTATGATTGATAAATATATGCTATACAGGTGCTATTAATGTTTTCTTGTTTGTGATTGTAGGTCTTCAAGGATAACTCTTTTGAGCAATCGAAGGAAGACTACAATGAACAAGCATTGGATCCAGGTAGGATCATAAAAAAATTGTAGCATTTACTTATAAATCATTATATATCTAGAGAAAGATAGATTTAACTACCTGTTTTTTGCTAGACTACCTTATGATACTAGGGAGATCGGTCTTGTCTGCAATATCAATTTATCCGGCCAACAAATTGGCAACTCCACTGGGGAATGATTTTGGATTTTTGGTTTTCCTTTGTTTTGACTTGAGAAAGTGTTTTTTCTGGTTTTTGACTAATGTGTACTAGCTTGGGTAGCTTAGGTTTACTTTTCTTTGAAATTTTTTTGAATTTTTTTGTGTTTTTCTTGAATTTTTCTTGGGAACGCACTTTACCTTCATACACAGTGCGGGCATCTTCACACTTTCCTTAAGTAACCATTCCGGGACTGCACCTGTTTCTTCTGGGGCCTGCGGACACTGTTAACTTTTTTGAAATTTCCAGATTTCTTCTTCCAAATTAAAGTTTAAGTTTGATTTAGCTCGCTTGGTGTCTACCCAGATTTGTACTTTTCCTATCAAAAACTTCTTGTGAGTAAGTTCCAATAGTATTTTTGTTTTGGGTGATTTTCTATAAGTTTTGCATACTTGGAGTGGTTTGCACTTTGTCTCTGTAGTGGCTCAAATATCAAAATCTTGAAATACCTTAGATCACACTAGTGTATTTTTGTCTTCTTGATGATTCAGACTTGGTTGCAGAATCCATTCTTTTTGAGGAATAGATTTGGTTCTCTCTTTGCAAAAATTTGAACAAACTTTGTTATAAGTTCTGAATTTCATTTTTACAAAAGAAAACATATCTGGATGTTTTTTTTTATTTGTTTTTTATTCTGCACAAATGAATCCTTAGTTTACTGAACAACTAAGAAAAACATTCTCAAAAAAAAAATGAAGCTTTTATTCAATTACATTTTCAAAGTTTTTTAAATTTCAAAATTAGTTTTTCATAGTTTTGAAAGCTTTTTTAGAACTTGTAGATCTCTTTTGAAAGAAAAAATTATTTTTTGTAGTTTCGAGTCTTGAAAGTGAAAGGGATTTATTGTGAGCATTGATTTTTTGTCTCATTTTGAGTTCTTATTGAAAAAAAAAATATTTTCTTTTCATTTATTCTTCATGTTGAAAGAGAGAATTGTTTCTTAAGAAAGTACATTTCTCGAACTCTTTCTTTTAGGTAGGCTTCATTGAAAGAAAAACAAATTTCTTATCATTTTAGGTGCATTTTTTAGTGTGTTTGGAAGTCGAGTCTTCACACCATCAAAGTTTAATTTCCATACCTATTGACTTAAAGAACAACCCATAAAAATAACGTTTAATTAAAATTGATCTAGTAACTTTTTCTATTTCTAGGGCTCTTATCACCAATATAGCTTAGGCTAGTATCTTGGAATAGGGAGTAATTAACTCTCCAAGATATTAAAAACAAACAAGTATATAAATCTTGTGGTAGGAAATAAATCCAATTGTAATTGACACATTCTGGGAAGCTTCTCTTAAAGGAGTTAATCAGGAGATCATGTCTGAACCCTTGAGACAATCAATTTTGTTTCATCAGCAAAGATAGAAGATATGAACGCATTACAAATGATAAACCTCGCATTAACCATTGTCGAGGAGCCTAGGATCACTTGTTGGTAAACCTTAGATTGACCATGTCGAGGAGCCTTCAAGGGGATTGAGCTTTCTTTCTTTGCCCTTGTGCATAGAATCGGATCGTAGACTGTTCCCCCAGTTGTATCTGTTATTGTTGGTAACCTTAGTATCCATAAATTTAAGATTATTTCCTAAGTTGATGGTGAAGGAAAGATCTCACTGTACCTGGAATAGACGTCGACTAGATGCACTTGGACTCTCTGGGGGGTTGTCTTCACTCGAGATGGTTTTGTGAAGAAACTTATGCCAGTCTGTTTCATTAAGCAGGTTGTCGGGGTAACTATTCCAACCGCCCTTTCTGTATTAAAATTCTACTAAGTTGAATTTCATCACCAACTAGTGTTTTTAGTATGAGGAGTTACTGTTTGTGTGTGGTTTGAACTCTTAGATTTTTTAGGCGTGTGATTCAGTCGTTTGTTCCTTTAGAGAATTTAGGTGTTTTTATTGAAATTTTCATTGTTTGCATGTGATTAATTGATATTCAATCGTGGAAGAATTACCGAGACAGACCCGGAGACTTCAGGGGAAGCCCCCTAAGTATACACCAAGTCAACTTGAAGGGCTGCGTGCTCTAGTATCATCTAGTAGCAGTAGAATTAGATCAACAGAAGTCATAATTTCATCTATAGTTGTTCATCCTGATCATCAAATGCCAACAATAGAGCATATTCAATCGACAATTTCATTTTCCAAAGTTACTGGTAGTATTTCTCCTTCTAGTGAACTAGCTGAAGAACCTGAAATTTCTGAGCCTGATGCTGAACCTACTGTTTTGGAACCATCCTCAGGATTTTTTACTCCAACTTCTAGTGATCCTAGTTCACCTAGGGTAAGAAATATCATTACTGAAGATCTTCCTACTGGCCTTATTTCTATTGAAGAACTTATCAGTCCAGAAGAAGAAGTAACTCTTCCCGAATCCCTAGAGTCTTTAAATTTTAGGGAGCATGAATCCATTTTCTACAGTCCTATTAGGAGTGATGCTTGGTATTTATCTTTGACAATTTTTTTAGAAAACTCGAGTCTTTCTTTTTCACCACCTCGAATTCCTTTTCATCCTACGCCCAGAGGTTATTATCCTTCATCAATTATGTCAGGAGAGTCATCTATGTTTTCCCAAACACCAGAAACATTTCTACACGGTGGTCCTTCTGTTCCTTCGGGGTACCAAGCTCTTTCTGGTACTTTCTCAGGAGAAACTCCTTGACCGATTGAACAATTATTATCATCTCGTATTAATGGAGCTAAAACTGAAAAGTTGAATGGAGAACAAATCTTTATGATGTCTGGAAAAACTCTCAATCCTCAACCTCAAGGTAGTCAGTTACCGCCTAGGGGGAAACCTCAGGAAAGTCAGTTACTGCCTGGGGGACAACCTCAAGGTAGTCAGTTAATGCCTGCGGGGCAACCTCAAGGTAGTCTGTTACTGCCTAGGGGGGCAACCTCAAGGTAATTTCTTCCCGGGACAAACTGTAGGAAAATATTATTTTGGAGAACAACCTCAAGGATAGTACATACCTTAAGGTTATCAACCTCAAGGATAGTACACACCGCAAGGTCAAACCCAGACTCAGTATATGGCTCAGGGTCCTTATCAACCCCAAATTCAGTACGCACCTGAGGGTTATCAACATCAAGGTCAGTACCCAACTCAAGGTTTCCAACCACCTTCTGGTCAATCATTTGTACAAGGAGCTAGAAATTTACCATTTAATTATCAATCGTACGTTCAACCAGGCTATGGTCCTTATGGAAAATCTTCTACGGGACAATACTCCGGAATGAACATGGTGTGGAATCCATCTCAAATTCAATAGAATACACAACCTAATGTGCAGTTACCTAATCAACCTCAAGAGCCTTTGGTTTCTGGTCCAACCTAGCAACCTGTCCAGCCTATTGTTCAAATCCCTACACCTAGTTCTATTCAGCAGCCTGGGCCTGGTACACCTCAAACTCCGCCTAAAACTGCTGCAACTACTGCAACGTCTATTCAACTTATAACACCTGTTTCTGGAGTATCTGTATCTTCGGTTTCTTCTATCCCTGCTACCGTGCAAATTCCTCAAGTCTTTGTGCCCCAGTCAAGACCTATAGTTCAAACTTTGGTCTAGATGACTACAGGATAAGCTAGTACAAGTACGATTGCTACGATTTCCACAAGTCAACTGTAATTCACATATCAACTGTACTAGGGACACTATCAATTTGGTCTCGTTGCACAAAATCCAGTTTATCAGTATCAACCTTATCCTGGTTATACTTATCAATAGCCTCAACGACCCTAGTTTGGTCCAGTTAATCCTGGTTTTCCAAGAGGTTATATCATTCCTAATGTAAATCCAATTCGAGGTTATCCTATATATCCTCCTCCTGGAACTGGTCTCATTACTCAAGGTTTTCGTGACCCTAATTTTCAGTTACCATTTATTGCAACTTTGGATTTACCTGACTTGTCACGCCTTACGAACGATCCGATTTACTATCTTCCGTATCGGCTTCCAATGCCTAATAATTTTCCTACTGATATACAGAAATTTGAGGGTAAGTTAGGAGAGGATCCGTCAAAATCACGTTATGAATTATCACCTCTGGTGTGCATCTAATTCATTAATTGATGATTCAATTCACTTACACCTTTTTGAACGAACTCTTATTGGTCTTGCTGCCAAATCATACATTGAGTTACCGCGAGGCTCTTTTAATAATTTCAATCAATTAGCGACTACTTTCTTAACTCATTTTCAGTTTCTTTTCAGATACGACAATGGCACGAAACTATTGACTTCACTAAACAATCAACATCCATGTATATTTCTAATCATATTCATGAATGGCGACGTAGAAGGCGTTTAGTGAAAATTTTCATTCCGGATCAAATTTTAGCAGAATGGTTTATTAAGTAATTATTACCCAAAATCACTGAAGATTTAGCTAAGGGAGGAGTTGCTACTCAAGAGAAAGTCATTGCTCAAGCTCAGTACCTCGACCTCGTTTATACGCAGTCAGGTACTTTACATGAAAAAAATCCTTGATCTTCCAAAACACAATCAAATAAATCTAGCTCCTTCAAGATCTCATGCCACCGATGGTATGATTGGTTCAGTTAGTACTAAAAACAAGAAGAAATCTTCAAATAATTCTTCTCCTATCATAACTTTACCAGATTCCTCGAAAGGAGATTCTTCCGCTAAAGTTTCTGCCGACATCCATGTCGTCGAGTCATCTACCACCAAATCTAAATCGGGTGGTAAAAAGGAGAAGAATTAAAAAAAAAAAAATTCAAAAGATAAAACAGATAAAAATGAATCTACTGATGAAAAATGCAAACCTCGCTATCCTTGTTTCATTTGCGATGAGGATCATTTTCCCAAAGAATGCCCACATCGAGCATAGGTTTCAAAATTCGTTAAAGGTTCTCAAATGCCTGCTATCTTGAAGGATCCTTTTCCGACTGAAGATATTAATATGATTGGTTCTTCCTCGAATGCCTTAGAAGATCCATTCTGATAATGTCTCATGGTAGGATTGCGACACGATCGCAAGATTATGGTAGTAAAAATCATGTTGATGGTAAAGAAGCAAGATCTTCTAATTCAAACACATCAACTACACCTCCTCCTATTTTTGATCTACTACAGATGAGAAACCCAATCCAGACTTAGTAATCAAACCGCCTACTAAACATGTACTTCGTAAATCAGCTTTCAATCCACATGCGAGAGCTGCTCAAAATTACAACATTGTTGAGGACTTAGCTATTTCCCCTTCAGTAATGTCGACTTTGGAACTGCTGCAATCGTGCCCAGCACAGTGTAAATTACTATTGTCTGCCATAGGAGCTATCGATATTCAGGATTCGAACCTAATAATCTTCGATTTAGAGAATAGTACACCCTGCCCACCCCATAAAATGGCTTTCCAGATTCCATTTTTAGTCAAAAACAGACCGTGCTTTCAGACTGTGATTGATGAAGGGGCTTCTACGTGTATTATGTCGATCTAGTGTTGGAAATCACTTGGTTATCCCACACTCAATCAATCTCCAAAGATTCTCAAGGCTTTTGATAGCCGAGGGTTCCATCCTTTTGGTATTTTGCAGAATTTACCTATAGAGGTAGAAGGAAAAACTGTAAATCTCGATGTGGAAGTGGTTGATGTCGCTCTTGATTACAACCTTCTCCTAGGTCGCAGTTGGTCTTATACTATGACTGTTGTTGTTTCATCGGTCTTTCGGATCATCAAATTTCCACATAAAGGAAAGATCATTACAATAGACTAGCTGACTTATTTTTCATCCAATCCCACCTCTATAGATAGTATTCAGCACATCGGTAAAACGACTATCCCTTACAAGGATGTCGGCGTAGGTTTGATTAAAGATTATGGTTTACTGGGAATTTTTTCCTTTCCTCCTCCTAACGTATCACCTCATATCGCAAATATTCATATGATTTCATCAAATACTATTACTTTTGATGATCCTTGGATCGTACCTTCCAATTCCAAGGTGGATTCATTTGAAGGTGCGATGCCTTTGAGTCCCTTTGAACTTGCATATCAAGCTGTACAGTCATTTTCCAATCCTTCTTCAACCGAAGTTGATCCAATGAATGTCATCCATGAGGAATCACTTTCTATATCTAGCTAAGCTACAACAGCACTTCCTGATCTTGTTCATATTGATGAGCAAATTTGTGAACTCTTTTCTGTTGATGATTTACCATGGGAAGATCTACATCACCGATCTTCATTTTTACCTGAGCCTGATCATTTTGAAAATGATTTATCTTCTATTTTTTCTGCTGATTATGTCAAAGACCCACAAAATCCATTACAACATTCTGATTCTGAGTTAAATTTGGAAAATATCTCTTGAACAGTTCCTCTTGACATTTCATTTAAGCCAATAATTATTGAAAACATTCATATAGATGCTTCTTGTACTAACGATTAAATCCGAACTTATAAAGCCCTATTTCAACAATTCCATGACGTGTTTTCCTGGTCATATGAAGGAATTCCAGGAATCGATCCATCAATTGTTGTCCATGAAATTAAGACTTACCCAGATGCTAAACCTGTCCGACAATGCTTATGTCAAATACATCCGCGAAAAGTTCCTGCTATTAAAGCTGAAGTTGAGAAATTACTTTGTGTAGGGTTCATTTATCCAATTCCTTTAACCAATTGGGTATCGAATATTGTTCCTGTCAACAAAAAACAAGAAATGATAAGAGTATGTATCGACTATAGGGATATTAATCGAGCCTGTCCTAAAGACAATTATCCAACACCCTATATCGATCAAATTATTGATGATTTTTCCGGTAGTGAAATGTTCTACTTTATGGATGGTTTTTCTGGTTACAATCAAATCAATATACTCCCTACTGGTCAACCTAAAACAGCTTTCATTTGTCCGTGGGGAACATTTTCTTATTGAAAACTACCCTATGGACTGAAGAACGTTGGGGCAAATTTTCAAAGGGAAATGTCTTACGCATTTCATGACATCAAGCACATTGTGCAGCCTTATCTTGATGATTTACCTACCCATTCATCACGTAGAGCCGATCATCTCACTCACTTACGAGCTATCTTTATGAGATGTAAGCATTATCGAATTCGGCTGAATCCACACAAATGTTTTTTCTGTGTAGAATCGAGTTGCTTACTGGGATTTTTAGTTTTCGAAATAGGCATTCGTGTTGATCCATTGAAGGTGGAAGCATCATAAATCTACCTCCTCCTTCGACTCTTCGCCAACTCCAAAGTTTGCAAGGGAAAAAAAACTTGTTACGTCGTTTCATTCCTCACTACGTCGAGTTAACAAAGGGTTTTACCAGGTTGTTAAAACAAAACGTTCCATTATTTTGGGATAAGATCGTTGATCGATCTTTTGATGCACTCAAACATGCATTGACCCATGCACCATTATTTCATCCTCCCAATTACAAACAGGATTATTTTTTGTACCTCGCCGCTTCTCATTCCACCATTGGGATGGTTTTAGTTGAGGAATATGAATTCAACAATGAACATGTCATTTACTATCTTATTAGAAATCTACATCCGATTGAGATCAAATACTCCCATGTGGAGAAATTGGCCTTGGAAGCTGTCCAAGCTGTCCAAAGATTTTGTCACTACATCCTATTATGCAAAACCATAGTAATTTATGACTATAACCACATGATGTATATCTTGACCTAACAGTTGCTAGGGGGAAAGTATTCCAAATGGATAGTTATCCTGTAGGAATTTTACTTGGAATTTGAAAAATCCAAGGCGAAGAAGTATTTGGTTTTTGCTGAACTGATGTGTGATTTCCCGCATACTGATACTGAAACTGTGGTGGAGAAACCCATTGCGGACAAATCCTTGTTTCTTATCAGTACTCTTGATCCTTGGTATGGGGATATTATTCTTTATCTCTAAACCCAATCTTTTCGGCCTAAAATCTCATGATCTCAGTGACGGAAAATACATTTCTAATCCCAACGATAAAATATTTTTGGTGATACACTCTATCGTCATGGAGCAGATTTTATTTTCCGACGTTGTCTTACTCATGAAGAAACTGAAAAGGTTCTTAATGACTGTCATTCTTGAGCATGTGGTGGTCATATGTATGGGTATGCTGCAGCCCAAGAGATATTTCACGTCGGTTATTTCTAGCCGTCTTTATTCAAAGATTGTATCTCCAGAAATGCCACAATTGTCAGATATTTGATCATAAAATGCGTGCACCACCTGCTCCTCTTCACCCTATAATTGCTTTCAGTCCTTTTGCAAAGTGGGGTATTGACTTTATTACATGTAACCCTCACTCAGCTGGGGGGCATGCGTATATTATCTTAGCGGTAGATTATTCTACTAAGTGGGTCGAGGCGATGCCTACATTTTCGGTAGACGACAAGACTGCTGCAACTTTCATGTTCAATCATATAATTGCTAGATTCGGTGTTCGTCAAGCTATCATTACAGATCATGGAATTCAATTTCGTAATATCATGATGACTGAACTGACAGATCAACTTGGCTTGCGCCACGATAGTTCTAATCCATATTACCCACGGGCTAATGTTCTGGTTGAAGCTATCAATAAAGTTTTAGTCACTATGATCAAACGAATCATTGGTATTCATAAGTCGAATTGGCATACCATGCTATTTTTAGCACTTTTGGCATATTGGACCTCAGTAAAAACATGAACTGGTTTCACTCCTTTTCAACTGGTTTATGGTTTGGAAGCTTTGTTACCTATTGAATGCGAAATTCCATCATTAAAATTAGCCATAGAATTACTCCAAGCTACTTCTAAAGAAGAGAAACATTTTTTGTACTTAGCTCAGCTAGATGAGAATCGACGCACTACTGCATTAGCAAAAGAAACTCATGCAAAATGAATAAAAGCTCAGTACGACAAAAATGTTACACCTCGCAACTTTTCAGAAGGAGACCTAGTTTTAGTTTACGATCAAGCAAACGATAAGCTAGGGGCTGGAAAATTTGTACCTATGTGGCATGGTCCTTACATTATTAAGCGAAAACTGGCAAAAGGGGCCTATGAACTGATAGATTTTGACGGAGTCCCTTTGGATAAACCCAGAAATGGGCTTTATCTAAAGAGATATTATGCCTAAATTCTGTGTGGAGATTTTTGTTAGATTAGTTTTCTTACAGCTGGTGTGTCTTAAATTAGAAAAGCGTGCCTAGTTTAGAGTGTGCTCTTATCACTATTCCTGCTTATCTGGGTTTTACTCTTGATATTTCAGATGTTGACGTCTCTTCAAGCGTGCATTGGTTTTGTTGATGGTGCTTGTCATAATACATGGGACATTTCTTCCGCAGCTTGGGTTATCTATTCACCCTCTGATGAGTTAGTATCCATGCATGGGGTTAGCCTCATTCAAACAATGAATAACATTGCAGAGTATAGTGCAGTGATTGAATTATTATCTGAATACATATCGTTTGGAATTCGTAGTTTGATTGTTAGGTTGGATTTTGAACTCGTTGTATTACAGCTTAATAGGGTTTATGCCATTAGAAATCCAGTATTATTACGTTTATTTTTAAGAGTTCGTCTCTTGGAACGTGAATTTTATTAAATTGAATATCAACATATTCCATGACGTTTAAATAAATTAGTAGATGCAGTTTCTTCTAGTATGATAAATAGAAATTTGCAATAATCAAAATGATAAAATACACAACATTCGATAACATGTTACACAAGATAGCCGGTAATAATGATATATCATAGCATAGAAGTGTGTTTCAAAAATATACATCGTCTTCGATCATAGGTTGAAAAACACCTTATGATCGGCAAAAATGATAATACAAAAAGTAAAAAATGTTATGAGTCTACAAAATCGATCATCCTATCACTAGTGATGATCACGGTAAGAAACTACTGCTCGGGCCGCCCTACACAGGAACCTCCTAAAAGGTCCTGGGACCCCAATCACATATATATGTAACCTAAATGGAATATCATCTATATCAGTATCTGGAATATCTAGTGTCAAGCACTCTAGATGATGCTCCAAGTCAGTTAGGATCTCTGCTGATTGGCCCTGTGGGGCTGGCACTGCTGCAGCGAGGTGTCTCCTCTCATAAGGCTGGAGAGTGGTTAGTCATCGTGGGCCCACATCTGCATTTAAAATTTTGTTTATTAGTTTTCGATGATTAAAAATACAAAAAAGTTCTAGAACTTAGAAAATGTTGAAAATAGTTTTTTACCTGAATCATCCCACTATTCTCCTGCTGGAAGAGCCATGTCTCGGTCACTGCAGAAGTCCATCCCGGCATATGGAAAGTCCTCAATAGCAATAAATTGGTTGTTCAACCAATGAAAATATGAAAATGTAAATCGAAAAACCTCTATGCCCTCAGCGTGAGGGGCCATCAAAGTTGTCCATCGAACCATCCGAGGTTCCCGGGCACTGCCTGGATCAACTGGAATGAGTTGTGGAGCCAGTAAGGGAATCCTCTCCAAAGAAAATGAAACCACAATGGATCCATAACCAAAGTTTTTCAACTTTCCATTTTTAGATCTGGTCAGTTGGCCTTTCACATTGGCCAATACTGCTTCGCACCAGTTGAATATGGTGCCTTGAAAACAATATACTACAATCCTCATTTGGGATCCAGTAGCCACATGCAATGTTGCAATCCCGCACAATCTGGTAATAGTGAATGCAATAAATTTAAACTCAAGTTCGATGATAGTTTTTATATCAATCCGTTTATCTTTGGGGTTTGCACGATCATCGCAAAACTCTAGTCGAAGACTAGCGACAGACTAGCCACCTGGCCTAGTCCCAAACATAGATATTTGTTCACCCCTCTTGGGAAAACCAGTCAAAAACTATATATCCTCTAGGTCAATTTCAAGCCGGTGGCTGCCAATAACAAAACATTGGTCCTGAGTATTCCATTTGTTTACCATCCATGTCAGGAGGTCTATTTGGGCCCTCATGCCTTGTATGGCCCAGAACTTGTACAATCTGCATGCTCTCAGTGCTTGCATTGTGGACATATGAAGAATTGTGGCTTCATCTACGTCCTCGTCCTTGCATTCTCGCCAAATAAGCATTTTGAATGTCCTACAATACACAAAAAGACATATTAGAACAAACTTGTTTGAAAACTTTTGGGCAGAAATTGAGAAATTTAAGTTTTCAAAATCATTGTGTGGGGTCCGCACCCTTTGTTTACACACAGTGTGTAGGTACACACAGGTGCTGTGTGAAAGGTGTGGATCCATGACTTTTTTCTTTGTAGAAAAAATTTGGACCCTGCAGGTCCCGCGTGTTGCTCCTGCAGACCCCCGCAGGCAATTTTTTGAACCTATTTTTCCCTAAAAGATGAAATTTAAAGCCCAAAAACAAAATGTAAACAGATGAAATGCAAGATAAGGATGACACAGATTACCTGAAGCTGACGGTTTTCGATTCCAATGGACAGATTTTCTAGAATCTTCACAAGAACCTTTTTACCCAAAAGCTCTCACTTTTCACTCTGAACTCAAATGGAAAAAATGAAATTAGAAAAGTCATTTTTATAGGTTTTTTTGAATAAATGAATTTTTAATTTGTTTATTTTTCACTTTAAATAGGTAATTTTTCAAAACATTTTTATTTATCTTAAACAGGTATGTGTAATGTTTCGAGTTTTTGTGCAGGAAATTGGATTTTTTAGGAAATTAGATCATTTTTCAACGAAGAGCATACTTTTATCACCTTTTCAGACTCTTTCAAAAATTTACGAAAAAGTGAAACCTTGGAGTCCTCTTTTAAGCCCTTTTCAGACTCTTGAAAATTGAAAATATTGCCGAGCACTTGATTATTCGAACTCGTTAAAGTAAATGAATGATCGTCCTTTCAGTATAAGTTTACCCCTTTTCCAAACTGAAATGGACTATTTACGAAAAAGGTATACGTTGACTAATTACGGTCAATAGAGTTCTCTCCCACATTATTTTATCCTTTTTCGAGCTCGAGAGACTAATTTTACGAAAAACTACACCCATGGAGTTTTCTTAAGCTTTTTCTTCCAAGTCCTTAAAATTGAAAAACACCGAGTTTCTCCTATACTGGACTCGTTAAAATTTAGCAGTAAAGGACCTGTTTAATTTTTAACAGGAACAAACCACTCCTTCTTAGGGTTCGAATCTTAAACTAAGTTGGACTCATCCGAAGGATGAGCTTATAAAAAATAGAATGTTATCCTCCTCAATCTTGTCAAAAATAAAGAGGTACTTGCCAGAAATGGTGGGGGAAAAGAGAGAAAAATGAACCTGTTTGTTACATTTTGACTATTCAAAAAGTCATTAACCACTCTTGAACATGACAATTTTGTTCACCTAGGTTGGGAAAATCCATTGCCTAATAGTTAATAAAACCATATTGAAAGTCTTCAGCCGGTTTCTGGGTATTAGCTTTAGGTCAATTGTCACCAAGCCATCTACAGCGTCGTTATGTGTTCAAGAGAACAGTTCAAACAAACCATTCAACTGCAAAATATTTTTCTTCCATTTTGACCGTCCCTAAGTCAGTCCTTGCTAATATATTTCTTCAAAACTTGATCTATGATTTTGTGTTGTGGGTTTCCCTACGACGGATCACTTTCTATCGACGATAGTTCATTATCTAGGAATCTGATCTAGAAATTTTCAGTACCTTGAAATCTACATGCCTTAATGGCAGGTTTCTCTCCTTCGATGACAGGTTGCATCATTGACCTTTGATCGAATGATTTCGTGACATGTTCGACTTCAGCTCATTCATTCGCATTTCATGGATTGTATTGAGTATTTTAAGGGCCATTGACATTACTGGTGGTTACTCTCACACTTGTTAACATTTTATAATATTGACTGGTAGTCAAGTGGTTTCTACCATGTTCAACATTGACACATTCATTCACATGGATAGAATCATACTAGTTCGAGAAGCGGAAATCAAGACCCTGGATCTAGTTTCTACGATCCAAGCTGCGAGGAATTTTGTTCTTCATTTATACAATGGACTATTCATAAATAGATGGTTGCATCCATACTGTGTCTACACATGTCTATACTGTTGATGTAATTAAAAATCATTCCTGTATCAGAACAATTTAAATCATTTTTCTATTTAGTTTTGATCTGAGTATGGGAATGCCTACCTCAGCGATGATATGTCTACATGTATATATTTTGCATTGAATTTTTTTACAGGTTCCAACTGGGGTGTCCATAGGAATATCCTTGAAATGACAAAGTACTTCACTCTTCATACATAAGAGACTCTATCTTCATCTATTACAGACTTCGCACTTTAGGAGGCAATCTGTTGCACTAAAAATTATCACTTTTACATTGTGCTATCTATATGAGCTCATTATCACTCATACTATCCTCCTTTGCAAGTTTAAAAACATCAGTTCCTCATGTCAAGCCTTAAAAATAAGAGAAAAGCTCTTAAAGTCTCTGAAACTCTAGTATCGCACTTTCTCTTTGTCTTACCTGTGGTCCTGCACCTAATGGTCATGTCTCCTACGTACCTGACCACACTTTCTCTGTGTTAAGAGTGCGTATCCCTGTAAAATATTAAAAGGGCACAAGTAAACTTAAAAGATCACACTCAGTTATTTCTAGAAGCTTCTCGAAGGAATCTTGCGGAGGTTCATGTATCCCATGCCTTAAGGAGCTAACCCCTTGATGTGAGGAACTTATCCCTTTGAAGGAGGACTCTATCCCTTCATAATTGGAAATGTAACCTCCTCTTTTGCACTATAAAAAGAGACATTTGACAGCCTCAAAGGGAGTTCAAGCTTTAGTGTTGTTTGAGGTAAAGTGCTGTTGGAATTTAGACTCCTTTCACTGAGATTTTATGAGGATAGATTACATACTTGTGTGTGTCTCAATTATAAGAGTGCAAGACCTATCAGAGTAGAGGAAATTCCTGTTTCGGACCCTGGGAGGATCTGTTCAACATCAAGGCTGACAAGGTTGTATGGTTCTTCTACTATTTCAAAGTTAATACAAATAAGTTTGTTTTTCTCAATAAACTATCATTTGATTGTTTATTTTATGGATTCCTTGATCACCATAATAGATATGATTGATAAATATATGCTATACAGGTGCTATTAATTTTTTCATGTTTGTGATTGCAAGTCTTCAAGGATAACTCTTTCGGGCGATCGGAGGAAGACTACAACAAACAAGCATTGGATCGAGGTAGGATCATAAAAATTTTGTAGCATTTACTTATGAATCATTATATATCTAGAGAAATATAGATTTAATTGTCTGTTTGTTGCTAGACTATCTTTTGATACTAGGGAGATCAGTCTTGTCTGCAAGATTGATTTATCCTGCCAACAACTCCTCTTAGCTCAAAGAGGAACTTCTACTTTGAGATCCAAGACCTCATTGGTTTTGGAAGAATATTGATAAAAGGGAGGTTTGAAGGAGAGATCTCATTGGAGGTGCACTTCAACACACCATGGAGTGCAATGATTTTCTTCCTTTCTGATTGGAGCAGATAGAAGATGGGGGACATATTAGGATGGATAAAATCTATCATGCTTGTGTTGGACATTCCTTGAGCCATACACATCATGATGGGAGGTTTTTTCCTACCACCTATTTGGGTCTTGATAGGGTCTCATTGATCCTTGAGAAGCTTGCATTTCAAAACCCCATGAAGTGCAAAGATAGGAATTTGATTTGGGAGGATGTTAGCCCTCATGGGAGGAGTACCAAGATGAAGAGAAGGAGGCATCCACAAGTGATTGAGTGGATGTGGTTTATGAGAAAGGATCTAGGAGGCTACTTGCATATCTATGATACTAGGCAGTAGGAGGCTTGGCTGCACTGGTTACTCTTCAAAGAGTTTGGCCATCACTTGGCAAACACTTTTCTTACGAGTAGGAGGATGGATACTTGCATCATTGAGCAGCATAGATTATGAATGCATGATATTGGTGTGACACTCATATCATTCATTATGTCTTCATCACATGAGTTGTATGATGGAGGTATGGAAAGGCATCAAAATGTCTTGTTGCTTTGTTTGTTTCTAGGAGAGCAAGAGCATATTTGCTCTCATACTTTGCATGGTGTTGCAGGAGGAGGAGATGACATTATCTCCTTGGTCTTTGATGATTTGGGATATCTTCCATCTTGGGGAGTATTCCATATTTTTTGCAGCATTGTTGGTGGAATCTTTGACAAGGAGCATGTCAAAGAATAGATTTTTGTATTGACAAGGGCTTATTTGCATAAGCTCACAGTGCTATCGATTTGGAGCAGAGACTTATGCATGAAGTGTGCCCAGTGGAAATGTGGTGGATCCATAACCCACAGGTCCTAGGATCATTTCATATTTATTGCACTTGATGATCAAAGAGGAGGTAATGATGATAGAGACATCTATCACGATGGCATTTTCTTCTTAACGTGGATTTCCAAGCATGAGGAGAATTATCTTCTTGCAGCACATGGTTCATTATTCTTCATAGCATGCCAACACACTATGGAGGACTCATAAATGGATCCATGTACCATATTACTTCCAGCATATGGTCAAGAGTTTGTTTATACATTCATTTATTTTCACACTCTTACCATTCTTATGTAGTGCATTGCTTCACAAGGGGGCAAGCTTGTCACATTGCTCCATGAGTTTTATTGGGCCAATCTACATGATGGAGGCAGCCATCTCTCATATGGACTTCGGAAAACATTTTATCATCACATGTATGTTCAGCTTGTGCACTTTAACATGTATCATATGAAGACATGCTTGATTAACCATCTAAAAAGAAACATTTTTCCTTGTACTTTTCTCAAGCAGCAACTTGTAAAATTGTGCTGTATGTACTTGGGAGACTGTTGGTACCTTCAAGCCTCATGTAAAACCAATAGTATTTCTTTAATTTTTTTGCTGATCATGACTTCATTTGCTGATATATATCAGATTTGTATGAGAAGCATGATTATGAGAGAGGCACGTGAGTTGGATGTGTCTTTGAGTGGGAAAGATTCTCACAATTTCTGCACTACATGTTCTAGTGGGGGCATGGGAGGAGATATGGCCACCAAAGCCAAATTTTTGTTCTCTTTTGAGGTGGGCCATGAGATTGATATTCACCCATTGTACAGCCATGTCAAAGTGCTTGATCATGTATTATTGTTACATTCAACCATTTACTATCCTTTACTAGGTGTGATGAATCTTGTACATTGCTTGCGTTGTAGTTTTCTGAAGTTGCAGTGGATGAAACTGCGTTGTATCCTTGTGAGGCATTGTTTGCATCATGTATCATTATGTAAAAACTTCATAAAACTCCTCATTAGGATGTTCTATGATGACCATTTCCTATTCATAATGGATGGATTGTTTTGGGCCAACTTGTTCTTCATTGTTGGAGGAGAGTTCTTTGGAGGATTGTTCTTCACTTTGCCATTTGAGGGAAATAATTTTGCAGCCCAGGATCAGCATACACTCTACACTTGTTATAAGTGGAGATAAGGACAACATGAGGTAAGCTATGATGCTTTCCAAGTTCAGAATTTCAACCCACCTTCATTTCCTGAGCTTGAGGTGGAAGAAGATTTTCAGGAGTTGCCTTGTTGCGAGGTAGCTCATTTTGTTTGGATGATTTCTTGGGGACGGAGGGTCCACATGGGGAAGATATTCCTCATTATATTTCAGACTCCATGCCTTGAGTGGAGACTTTCTAGTTCTATCCTTGCAGTTGCTTGGGGACAAGCAACATTTGGGAGCAGAGGACTATAATGTTCCAAATTTTTCTTCAATAAATTGGAACATTAATTTTTTCCTAAATTCATTTAGGAGATGAATAATTGGGCAAGGAGTCCCAATGAAAATAAGAACATAAATAAAATCCCTCTAGTATGAAAAGGGATCAGCCATGGAACCAGATTTCACACCCTCATGTGTGAAAGGAGATATTTGCAAAGAGGGTTGACCAAGTCAACCAGCGCAGGGTATGAGGTGGAAAGCACTACATGGGATAGCGTAGAGATAGATGAGGGAATATTATAGAGGAAGAGAAACCATAACTCGAATTAGGGCCCATGGAGAGCCTTCATTTGGTATATATGGAGAGGAGGAGAGCCATTGCTACTCATGCATATGTTTATGATTTCATGTCTATTTAGGCATTGAGCATTCTTTGCTTCTTAGCAAGAATTTCTAGGAAACTCCTGTTCAAGATTTCCTAACCTTCTTGAGAGGCCTCTTTAAGGTTGTTTCTTCATCTTCCACATATCTTGGCTCAAGGCAAAAGCATCCTCCTCCAGGACAACGTTATTGCTGCAACAACATAATATTGTGTTGTAGGGTGTTGTAGTGGAGACTCCACAACACCTCTTCCATTTCTTGTTTTTCAGAGGGAGAGTCTTTCTTGCCTTTGGAGGATCATTTTGGAAGCCTTGGAGCTTATTTTCATATCTTCACATCATTTCAACTCATATTATTTCCCCTACTACACAGTTTCTCCAGTAACAGCGTTATTTTCATTGTGTATTTGCAGTGAGGTTTTGCAGATTGATTTGAGGGTGAGATCTCATGTGTAAGGATCAGCCTTCCAGTTAGGAGATCCATTGGAGGAGGTCTACTTCAGTTGGTTCATCATATTCATCCTTCTTCATTGAGTTCCAGATTTGAGTTGCTGTAGCTTCCTAGCAACTCCGGCATTTTTGCCATTTTGTATATTTCAGCCAATCCCTTGGAGGATTGATGTATTATTGTTTCTAAGGGTTAGAGCTTTGCTCCCCTATTTTATTCGAGACATATATTTCCATATACATGTATTGACATCATTTTTCAATAGTATTCTATCATAGACTACGTCCTCATAGCCTGGGTTTATGCAGAAATAACAGTGTTATTTCATATTCATGTACATGTATTGTTGAGGCTTGCAGTGCTTTTCTTGAGAGGCTGTTTCCTCAAGACTTGTACTCTCTTTGCCTGTTATACATTATTCTTGTCTATTCATACATCTTCTTGTCTCACAGCTCATAATATAACGTTGTCTCTTCATGGTATGCTCATGTATGTGTTTACATATTGTTGTAGCTCACTTTTGAGTGGGATTCTTCAAGCAGCTCTATAGACAGAGTCTAAAAAGGGCCAGATATCCTCCAGATCTCACACTTCCTTGATAAGGTGACATATCTGGTAAATTCCCCTTCAGTCAATCTCTGGAATAGATTGCTGATTCTTGACATTCTAGAAAAAGGAATATTACAGCATGGACCACTTTCACATGTACAAATACCTAATGAAATAGATATAATAAGTAGTATAATTATGTTTAGAAACTAGTGAAATTTAGAGGAAGAAGAATACTTGTGTGAGAATATGAGCCCGAGATTGGAGAATCCTGGTAAAGGAAGTGATAAGTGAAGGAAATATGATTATTTTCCTGATGACCTAATGAAGTGGTCAAGCTTAGAGAGAGAAAAAAATGGGTTTTGAACCTTCTCTTCCTTACCGTGATTGGCATATGCATCAATCCTTTACTCATATGGGTAGACCTATGATGAGTGAGAAATGGATATGGCCTCCTTGAAGGGTAGCCTTATTGTCTCCCTACTATATTTTTTGATCTAATTAGTTCGATGAAAAATTATTCCACATTTCCTTTTCTAATTCTTTCCTTTTTTAGTGATTTCCTTAGAATGTAAATATGAAGTATGTTCAGGAGAATGATATTTTTCTTAATGTAGAATTCTGAAGAAAGATTTTTGTCTTCTTCGATCAGGTATCATGTCTTGAAATATCATAAATATTTCCACTAATACGTCGTCTTTGTGGAAAATTACTCAAGGTAAATTAGGACATTGACCTATAATGAGTCAACCTCCTCACCTAAAACATCGAAATCATATACCAAATTCAAAAAAACTTTAATTTTATGTTCCTGTACATAAAAATTCATGTTCTGACATGGAATATAATTTTAACTCATTATGCTGGTCACCATGTGGCTTCAACAAATGAATCTAGGTTAGTAGGTACATATAAAACATTAGGAATGGTACCAAAATCTCAGGAAAATTATACATATTCCCTTGTGTCTAATCCCCCGATATTTGAATTCCTATTTCCTGTGGCACCATCATCGAGCAACATAAGTTTCTCACAAAGGAAAAATTCTCAAAGAATTTATTTGCTATATCCTATAAAACAATCTGTACAACCTTCTATGCAAATGATGCCACCTCTACAACCATTTGTACCACCCCTTCAACATCAACAACTTAAAAAACTAAACCATAAACATTAGTCTAATTTCATGAATCCTAGTGAATTAAAACTTAAAATTCCTTCTCCCCATTCATTCCCACTGTCATTATTCACAAGCTTTCAACCATATCCTCTTAAATCACAACCTATTCAAGGAATTCCTCAATAGATACCACATTTATAGAAAGTGTCACAATATGAAGCTGTGCAAAATTTTTTGAATTAGTTACCACAAAATATTTCACAAGGTATCAAAATTCCACAACAGTTCAAAATACCTCAAGAAGTAAAGCCAATTCTGCTTAATCCATTTCACCTTATTACTTCGTATCAGGCATTGACACAATCATAATCTCTAGAAAAATTAGAGTTAAGTTGCGGGAATCCTAAACAATGGGATCTGTTGTGAGTATTAGCATGATGAATCCTAATTCAGGCTTATCATCAAGGTATGCTTTACTTCCTGTATGGGCCAATAACTTGTCTTCCTCCTATACCACCAGCTTCATCAATTGTCACATCAAAATCACCAACATCTCATTTGACAACTTCAAACACCAAATTACCATCTTCGATAGGCAATGCGTCATCTCTTATAAGGTTACTAATGGAACGGGTTGAAATATGAAATAAATTTCAACCCTCTTATTATAATCCATATATAGTTTTTTCTTTAGTTGTAATTCGAAATAAATTTCCAGATAAAAATTTAACTATACTTGTAGTTTCTAGTTCAACATCATTGTTTCCATCCCTATATTTGGATGTGACCCCTCCAAAGTATATTTTAGTTGAAGAATTTGTTGTTGCTAAATATATCATTAGAACTCAATTGAATTCAAATATACTTAAATTTATTCATGAATTTGTCCTTAGTGCATTGTATGAGGATTTTACAATCAAATTTAGTGACAAAGTAGTACGATTTTTTATGTAGATTTCCACTGCTAGCCATAAATTTATTACACTCTTTGCATATGAATGGTGTTAGAATGTAGAAATGTCCCAACATTTCAAGTGGAAACTATTCTCATCGTCAATGGATCAAAATGAATCTTATGTAGTTATAGGATTAGTAGATGGTTATAAAAAAACCATGGAATTGAAAGTTAGATAATTTGAAAGTTAAAATGGAGTATGCTAGACTTAGAAAAAATATCTTAGATAATGTAAGGATGAGAAGAAAATTGATTTTGATGGTAAATTTTAAATGTGTACATGGTCCATGTGGGAGGTGTTAAAAAGTGGGAATATATTGGATGAATTTCCCATAAAAACCCTTGTGCCCTAAAAGAATATTGAAATCGGTCAGAAAGGAATTGAATTAGTCTTATAAATTTTCACAAATATATTCTTCGAGAAAACAATTATGAAAGAAAATTATTGTAATTTAAAATTGTTAAATTTCTGGCCAAAAATTCAATTCACGTTCAGTTGTTTATTTTGGCTTCCACCCAGGGTTGTGACCCTTCACCCATTGCATCAACTAGAAATAGCCCATCTATTTGGTCTATTCAGTAGTGCAAAAATATCTCTTAGATTTTCAATCTTCACATGGATGAATGGCACAACGTCTCGACATAGGATCTTGGCTCAAGTTTTTGGTATAGATCTCTTATCTTCTCTTGGTACCTATACTCATTCCCTTTGTGTACAACCATATATATTGTCTACAACTTTTTACGGAAATATCTTTCTCTCAACTCATCTTACACATTGGCTACAAACTATAGGACTTGCACCCTTGATCTCAATTGAAGAATGGTGGATATCCCTAAATATTTTGAATCTCTATAATGAGAAACGTTCTCAACAAATTTGACTGGATATTGTTATGTGTGTATCTCACAGTGACTGGATATGAATTTTTTATTATAAATTTGATATATTCTCATGATATATTAATTTCACAATCTCACTTTATGAGATCTCACTATATTGAGTATGGTTTCATTTGGCTCATTCTCATGTTACATCTTTGATTTCTGTGTTCACACTCCAATGGCATATACCTTCTCTCTAATAGATCATTGTAACTCTAGGCTTCACATCATTGTTCTAGATATGAATTCACATCCCATACATTAATATGGTCATATGTATTTTCACATTTACGGAATATATGGCATGTATCTCCACTATGTTTTATGGTAAGCCATGTTATGTTTTAGCCTTTGCACATCTCTGTAATGTGTGGTTTGGTAAGGAATTTTATCCCTCAGCATTGGCATGTCTCTGCATTATTGTTTCCTCTCTTGGATATCTATTTCATCGTTGATATTGTCTTCGTATATGTATTGGAATAACAGTAAAATGCATATAATTAGTAGCATTGCTTTATATATGCCTAGGTTATGTGTAGAGTCCCTGCCACCTTGAAGTTAAATCCTAATGGAAATATGACAAAAATATCAGTATGCCATCAACATCTTCTTAGTTTATTAATATTTATATGGCTTCTCAGTTCAACAAAAATGATGATATATGAACGATTCCACTTTCAGTAAAAGTAAGAGCAGGTAGAGGGGTCAAATGCATAAATAAATGAGGATTCATCAAGTATAGAACCAGAGATATTTGGAATATCTTATATGTTACTTCCCTATATTAATAGTGTACTCCCTTATTATGTTAATGTAGCCCCCATTATTGTTATTTTTGTACCCCTGTAACCCCCATATTGTTATTATTGTGCCCTTACATTATTATTGTTAGGTCGGCTAGGATTACATTATGGCCCCACTAGGATTATATTGTGGCCCCATGGACTCCTATATATATAAGGAGGTTTTGGTCATTTGTATCATCCAAGAATTGTTCATTTATGTAATGTATTGGAGGTTTCCCCATAAAAGTGGCTTATTCAGAAGGCGTTGATATCTCTTTTCTTCTATTTTTGGAGCTGGTTTCATAACATTTGGTATCAGAGCTTTGGATTCTAGGGTTTTGATGCTCCAAATAGGTCATCGTGAAATTTTGGCTATAAAATTTTTTATACGAGGGTTTAGAATCTGAAATGTTTAGAGCATGAAGCCGAAACCCTGAGGAATATCATCGCAAAATTTCAGTGCTTGGTGCACAATATTTTTGGAGATATGATCTATGGAAGTTAGGGCTTTTTGCAAGCTCCTGAATTTAACCTAAACAGGTAATTGGGGAAATTTTTCTATACATATTTTTCTACGAGGTTGTAGAAGCTAAAATTTTCCTAAAGTTAAGCTGAAATCCTGAAGAACCTCATGTAATAGTTTCAGATCTTGGTTCGCAATATTTTTGGAAATATGTTATGTGGAAGTTAGGATGTTTTTAGGATCCTGAATTTCATCTCAAAGAGGTGACCGTGGAAAAATCATCATAACTCTCTCTCTGAGTGTTATATTGAGATTCTGTAAAAATTGGATGCAAGTACACAGAATTTAGTTTCTTCTTTATCAATGTTATATTCGAAGGAGGAAACAGGGACACGTGGTAGCTGATACAATTTCTCTCTACTGAACTAGTCCATAATTAGGTCATCATAGGATATTAGGCATAAATTTGTCTTCAAGAATCCAATTCATGTTAGACCTATGAAATTTGAAAGAAGATTCAGAGGGCTACTTCAGTGAAAATTTTCAGTTATTGAGGATTAGAAATCACATAGATAATTCAGTTTCAATATCTAACTTCTCGAAAGCAAGAAAAAGGTGTGTATTTGATTTTTAAAATTGCATAACGTTTGTTTGAAAAAGAAGTTTGAAGTGATTCCAAAGGAATATTTTAGAATTTTTACCAGTATTAGTTTCTATAATGCCTCCAAAAAATAATTCCATAACCATTAAGCCCTCAAAAATCTATACTATGATGCATGAAGAGGAAGAATTGCAGTATGAGATATTAACATTACGGTACCAAGTGCAACAAATTTTGATATTACGAAGAGAAATTAAAGATGACATAGATGGTTTAAAAGCAGAAATGGAGGCTAAGTTGGATGGTTTGAAGGATCAAATAATACCTAGTATTGATGATAAATTAGTGGAAGATCACATCGAGCATCAAAAACAAGCTATCCAACTCTCAAAGGATAACCTAACTTTGGTGGAGAATCTAATGAAACAACAGGAAGATCAACATCACATCAAAAGAAGTTATGAAGTAGTCACAGAAATTAGAACTCCACAAGTACGATCAATTTCAGAGTATCTCAGCAAGTGGAAGAACTTTCATATAGAATATTCCACGTGGGAGGATGAGAATTTTATACAGAAGCATCAATAAATAATCAAGCGTTGAGGACAACACTTGTTTGAAGGAGAGGGGCATGTTAATTCCCTATATTAATAGTGTAGTCCCTTATTATGTTATTGTAGCCCCCCTTATTATTATTTTTGTACCCCTGTAATCCCCATATTGTTGTTACCCCACTAGGATTATATTGTGGCCCCATGGACTCCTATATATAGAAGGAGGTTTTAGTCATTTGTATCATCCAAGAATTGTTCATTTATGTAATGTATTGGATGTTTCCCCCTCAAAGTGTCTTATTTATAAGGCGTGGATATATATTTTCTTCTATTTTTGGAGCTGGTTTCATAACAATATCCCTAGGTTATGTGTATAGTCCCTGTCACCTTGAAGTTAAATGCTAATGACATTATGACAACAATATCAGTATGACATCACTATCTTCTCAATTTAGTAATATTTATATGGCTTCTCAGTTCAAAAACAATGATTATATTTGAACGATTCCACCTTCAGTAAAATTAAGAGTAGGTAGAGGGGTCAAATGCATAAATAAATGAGGATTAATAAAGTCTAGAACCACAGAGATCTTGAATATCTTTACATGAAAGTCCAAAATGGTGGACTAAAGTTTCCAGAAGACTAAATGAATGTTATTCTTCTACAATTCTATGAGATAAAAAACATTCGATTAGGGTAATTTTGGGGTGTAAAATGGACCTCCTAAGGAAATTATACAATAATAGTGCAAATAATAAAATAATATTATATTACATCATCAAATTCTAGATGGATAAAAGAAAAAATAGTTTTTCAACTAATGTTTTCAATTTATCTCCCTATGGTTTTACTCAAATTTCAAGCAAGAACACTCATTTGATGCATAATTTGATTCCTCATCAAAATAATACCCATGTTGCATACTTTCAATGGACCCTACAACATGAAAATTTAGAAATAAATTAAAAACATGATTGAAATGACATTGTTTCATATATTTATCATTTTTCATGTGGTGGGGTCCATCAAAGGTATGCAACATGGTTACTCCTTGGATAAGGAATTAAAATTTTCATCCAAGGAGTACTCCTGCTCGAAATTTGAGTAAAAACTTATGGATATAAGTTAGAAATACTAGTAGAAAAATTAGTTTTATTATTTATTATTTTTTAATATTTTTACATTTTTACCCCAAAAATGGTGAATCATCCTGCATGGTAAACATCATCATCTTGAATCCTATTGGTTCATATAATGTTTATTTTGGTTGTACATTTTTCTTATGAGGCCCATTTTAGACCTCAAAAACTCTCTAATGAGCCAAAATATGACTCTCTAGGTGATTTCTAGTTAACATAAAACTTTAGTTTAAGCATCTACTTCATAATTTGTCGAGGAAATTGTTAAATTTTATTTGAAGCACCTAGAATATTCTTCTATGATATGTATCCCACTTTTTGAGATAGTGCATAGATTTAATTTTACACCTAATGGTAACCAATGATGTATATATCTATAACATTCCTTTTGCTAGGTTAGTGTGATCGTGATAATTTATGCGTCTTATAGAAAATTACCTCTCTCTATGTGGCACATCCAAGTTTATTTAGATTTTTCATAGTTCTAACCTTGTCGAATCTGACCTATGTTTTGTAACTAATGTTTACAGTAATTTGGAAGATTTTAGTGTGAGTTGGATTAGATTTTTTATTATTTCCTAAGACATTCTCTTGAAACCCACCAACCTACAAAAAAAATTTAGTATTGTCATACTGTTATGAACTGCGTGTTTGGCTAAGCTGCTGCAATAGGTGCTCCTACTATGTCAAATTATTTCAAGTATTTTTTCTATTGTATGTGGTCCTAGCCTCTATAATCATGCTCTTTAATAGTCAAAACCTAGTTGATGGCTGCACATGCCCCATCCTCACCTTCTGATCGGGATGTCAATTAAAAAACTCAAAGAAAACTCAAGTTAAAAATTTGCTTGAAATCTTGTGAATATGTCTACTTCTTAAAAAAACTTGAAACTATTCCAATAAGTATACCACTTCAAAAAAATCAAAACCTTGCCAAATTTAACATCTCCTACTATTTTTAGATAATTTTAATATATTATTATCTAATTTAATTGGGTTTCCAAACTTTTGTTGAATTTCAGGCAAGTAAACTTTTCTCATCGTGCTTTTCATGATGAATGGAGCACAAATCCAAAATTATGTTTTGACAAAACCTCAACCAATTGGACAATATTGGTTGAATGTATAAAATTTGGGTTTATTTTAGGCCATATTCTTTAAAATATCTTCCAATTTTTTCATTATGTATTTTATCGTAAGGCCACAAATTTCTTCCATCTGTATTAAGAAGAAACACAACATCAATAAAGGTAATTTCTCCAGAGTTGGAGTAGAAAAAGTGTTATATTTCTTAAAAGTGCATGATGTTCCATGCCCTATAAAAATAAAAAATTCTATTCAACATTATGTCAATGACACTCTCCAACTTATGTGAAAGCTTGAATACGAATATAGAATAATTTGAAGCATACCAAACCTGACAACCATTGAGCTGACAACATTTCAATCTTCATAGTATGATATTTTGGATTTTTAAATGAAGTTCTTTGAACCATCTATAAAAATCCATTGATAATTTATTGTCTTGGGAAGTCTTTGATACATTTTCAATCTCATTTCAAATACCAATGAAGAATGAAGAAACAATGATAAAACTTCGACTACATAATGCGACATATGCTAAAGTAACTAGCTCAAGATCCCCCATGGTAAGGCAATACTAACACATTCCAAAACTTCACAAAGGGAGGAACCATAGGTTGACATTTAATATTCTGTAAGGAATTGTTTAAAAAATGCATTCTGGACTCTTGATATTCCATAAAAGGACATAAAAAATTAGGTGTATAAACATTCCCTTCTCCAACTTCAGAGGGTAATTTCAATGCTATATATTGTAACAAAAGGAAATGGGAATTGATTTCTTTAGAGAAAATTTTATGCAAACTTTCACACACACAGAGATGGATTTTGAAACTATAGTGGTAATTAGATAGCCTCAACTATGTAAATATTGGGTAGGTACATAGTTAAAGATAGTCGGTGAGTCTTTCTATCTGTATTATGTCCATATAAAAGTAACCTAAAATTTCAACCCGATTACTTATGATGCAAAGCACTATTTCTAGAATGGAAAATCACAAAGTTCCATCAAGGAAACCTACAAAAAAATTGTCTTATACTCATACTGTTTTGAACTATATCTTTGGCTAAGTTGTTGCAACAAGGGGGGTGTTATTCTCTCAAAGTATTTCTGGTACTATTTCCTTTGTATGTGGTCCCAAAATCTATATTCATGCTCTCGAATAGCCAAACCTTGGCTGGAATACCCACATGCCCCATCCTCCCCATTAGATAATGACATCATGTGGGATATTATATTTTATGTGTTTATGAGTGATTTTGGCTTGTAGGTTTCATATCTCTGTACATTACCACTGACTATTATTTCTTATTGGCAGAAGGCCCATAGAATAGAAAGTGTAAATGATTTTTCCAAACCTAGATATGGACAAAATCATGATACAAGCTACAATGATAACCATTTCAATCTTTCTCCATCAATTATTAGACTTGCAAGGCCTCTTTCTCCCTTGTCAAGCATGGGAGTTGGAAAAAAATTGTTTATGCTCTCCAAGTTAAGAGGTGGAAGGGTTTCCTCTCCACCAAGAGTTGTAATTGGAAGGTATACCTCTCCATAAAATGTTAGAGGAAGGATTCTCCAATGGAATCATCAAGAATCAGATTTCAAATGACTCGTTCTACATCAAATATTGTTGGAAGGATGAATGTCGTGAATTCAGAGAAATATAATGGGTGGGAAAGGCCTTCAGGTGGGAAAGGTGATGGAGATCACCTTATAAAACTTGACACTACTACTATAAGTGCATCATATGTTTAAATTAATGGCTATGATTGATGGCATCTCCTATCACATTGTTTTTACTACCTTCTATGCAAATGCTGCCATATGTACCTCCATTTGCACCACCCCTTCAACATCAACGTTTTCAACAACTAAACCATAATCGTTAGAGCTATTTCATCAAGATTTTTCAATCATAAAGTTCAACTTTCATCTCTCCATTAATTTCCAAGGTAATTCATCATAGTCCTTTCAAAAATATCCTCTTCAATCACAACATGTTTACGAAATTCCTCAATAGCTACCACAATTACAATAAGTGTCATAATATGAAATTTCTCCAGATTTTTTTAATCAGTTACCACACAACCTCACAAGGTACCCAAATTCCAAAAAATTTACCAATACCTTATGAAGTAAAACCAATTCTATGTACTCCATTTCAACATATTACTTCGTATCATGCATTGAAATAATCACAACTTCCACAAAAATCATAGTTAAGTTATGTGCATCCCAAACAATGGGATCTATTTTGACTAGTACCATAAATAATCCTAATTCAGGCTTAACATTAGGGCCTACTTTACTTCCTGTAGATACCAATAACTTGTCTTCCTACGTTTTAGGAGTGCATCCTCCTATTCCTCTCAGCCCACCACCAACTTCATTATTAATAACATCAACTCACTAAAATCATAGTTGATAACTTCAAACACCACATTGCCATCTTTGATAGGAAATTTGTCATCTATTTTAAGGTCTCTAATGGAACAAATTTTAATATGTGCATAAAATTTAGTCACCTATTCTTCTAATCCATCTATACATGTTTCTTTGGCTTAATACAAAAATCAATTCCGAGATAAAAACCCAACTATACTAGCAGTTTCTACTATGAAATCCTTATTTTTAGCCCCATATTTTAATGGAACATGTCCAAAGTTTGTTCAAGATGAAGAAACAGTTTCCACTCGGGATATAATTGGAACACAATTAAATTCAAATATACTTAAGTTTTTCATGAATTGTTTCTCTGTGCATTGCATGAGGAGTTTGCATGATAATGCACAACATGTGATTTACGCTTCAAGTTTCAAGAAGAGAACTAAAATAACAATGAAATAGATTGATGGATGTATAAAGGAGTAGTGTATATGCAGGCTCCTATTTCACTCATGATCAACTAAAATCCAACGTTACGTGGTTATTAGAAAACATATCTGAAGGATATTTTATAATATTGTATGTGATATTGCTAAATGAGATGTTTGGGATTCTCTGGGATTATTCTACAATCTAGACAACTTAAAGGAAGGTGCCCCACATATTTCTAGAATATTGTCTCTGATATTTCCTTTGGTTATTGATCATGCAGAGAGAGAGAGAGAGAGAGAGAGAGAGAGAGAGAGAGAGAGCCTGAACATAAACCCCAATGACTATCTTTGAAACAAATGTGGATAATTTTTGCATTTGTGTTTGAATGTTTTTCCATTAATATAAGTCATGATTATCATTTTTTTTGTACCTTCTGTCTATCTATAGTCACAAGTAAGGAGTCCACAAAACTTTCTTTCCATCGCAATTGGAATAAAACAGAATGAGAATGTAGACCAGATTGTTCAAAACGTATTTTCTTAATGATTTTAGTTAATAATTGGTATGTTGTAATGCATTATTTAGGTGGGTATCAACGTGTTACATTTTATTTCTAGACTAACTGATGATTTTGTTACATGGGAATTATTTTCTAGTCTCCTTTAAAGAACTTCACTGTGATGTTATTAAACTATCATGGTATCACAAATAAATGGTGTGATTAGGAGTGTCAAAATAGAGCTATTCATATAGTAGAAAACAATAAAACCAGGTGGTAATGATACTGTTAAATCTATTTATATTTTTTATGGATACATACTAAAAGAAATTTCATGTTAAGTCAATATATTACTTCTCATGTAGGTGGGTGGAAAAGTCTTCCCTACGTCCAGATGTATTTGTTGACTACAAATACATTTTCCTTTCAGAGAGGACCTTAGAGTTGAAAATTTCCACATAGATTGGTATGTAGGACACCTTTTATCAAATACTCATTTTTTTTTATATTTTTGTAGTCCTCAGAAAACAAATTTTGGATTTATATATGTATATTATTGACCATGTTAGAAGATCTAGATGAATGAAAATAAAATGAAACTCTAATGGTTTTTTATAACTTTTATAAAATCCACATATATTCAATTGATCTTGTAATATGGTAAAACAAAATGCTTTAATTTATTCTACCAATTGTGGTAACCAATTATGATCACATAATCACATGAACAAGAAAGAGAAAGAATTTCAATGGCACAACAGAAATATTTACCTTGGGAAAGCCTCAACTAAAATCCTTGCTATATTTTTATTCCGTAAGTCAATAATCTGAAATAATAAAATTCTTCTCTCAGGCTTGAGAGCGTTATGCATTATCTCTTATTGTCTCACTTCTTCCTAGGATGGCTTTGGCTAATACTTAACCAATTTCCTATACTTCCAAACTCCTGCTTCTTAGCTTGCGCAATCCCTAGCAAAACTGAACCCCTATTAATTAGGGGAAATCCTAATAATTGATTGAGTAATACATCTAGGCCTTCTATCAATCAGATGCATGACCTGTACAATTTTATAGTTATACAACTAATAGTACACTTCCCTTTAAATCCAATATAATCTGGGTTTTCCTCAAAACTGACATGCAATAGCTATTTATAACGAATATTTAGTTATATGTTTGATCGGTACATGTGAATTAAATCATATTTAATTCATTGGACCTCTCACTAGCTCGTCCATTAGTTAGAACTAGTTAAATTGATTTTAACTCAAATAATTAAGTTAAGTAATTACAGCTCAAAATAAAATATAACTGGACCCCAGAAAACTTAGAGATAACACTACATTCCTCTAGTTTGATCCGCAACTCGAATTTACAGGACTAACTAGATCTTTCTAACTTAGTTAACTCATACAAGCTTTCATGTTTTGTGTAATTAGAATTTTCTTCTAAAATAATTAAGGGGAAATTAAATCAGAAACCTCTTCTTATTACCATTTTCAATATTTCTTGTTGCAAATTTCAACATACCTTTTTTCCAACTTGTTCATTTTTTTCCCGCCACAACTAGTATAATGGTTAACACTACTACCCCACTTCATTTTCATGCAGGAAAAAACTACATAAATATTTGAATTCACTGTCAAATTTATAATGTATCCATAAATTTACTAGATTTGGAATTGCGAAAAACTTGGTGATACAGAATAGTCGACTTAGAATCTGTTTGGTAAAAAATGACGAAAAACTAGGAAAATGAAAAATTAAAGATATAGAACTATTATAACAAAAAGAAAATGTCATGAGAATATTTTTATCTTGGTCTTTTTTTTTCGTATATTTAATTTTCACAGTATAAAATTTCCCAATAGACATAAACATTACCAAAAAGTCACCAAATTTGTGATAATGAATGGTATATGTAGGTTGTAAGATAAGTTTAACTTGGTTGAGTGGAGTTTGACTCAGTAAACCAATTCATACTCTTACTTTCTAGTGAAAATCATGTTGACTCAGTTAAAATATCAATGGGAATGTTTGTCTTACATGAGTAGGAAAAACTCGCTAACTTGGAGATTTGATTCAATCTCTGATTGTCACGGGTTCAAGTCACAATTTTTTAGTACTTTTTGAACTAAGAGGATCGTTACCACGCATTACAGGGGATATATTTCTACATAATGTATGACTATGTACATGAAAACAGAATAAAATTGAAAAATAATCACTAAAATAAATTACGTGTTCGTTGCGTTACACCTGAAAAAATGCACATGCACACCAACCTATATCAATACCATGTATCTATGCTGATATATATTAATCAACATACATTCCTTTCGACACTTATCCAATACCTTTTATTTTTTCATTAAACATAGAAATTTTATTCCTTTATATATATGATTAGATTAACTAAAATCTACCAATCCTTACCGTAACATGAAGGGTGTTATATTATCTGAAGATGTTTGAAGAGAGGGGGAATTAGTAGGTTTTGTTAACCCTGAGATTAGCTTGTGCAATTGGAGGGTTAAGATCAAGTTAATTTTCATTAGGTTAGTTTTAAGTGATACCAGGATCAAGTTTTGGTGTGGTCAAAGTTCATTCCAAAGGCATGTTCACAAAATTTTGAGGAAAATGCTACTACTAGTAGTTTTCATGTTTTCTAGAAGCGGCAGTTCTAAGCTCTGCTTGTGATTGCTGACCATGTATCGTTGGTCTTTGTGATCTAACGTTGCGAATAATATTTTTATGGGATATGCAAACATTTTCGTGAAATTTATATTTTTAGGCTTTTAGCAGTTCTGGATTTCTGGCTTGCATGCTAATATTGAGAATATATTTGGGTGTGTTGCGGCTATTCTAATCAGGCTATTTTTATTAAGATAAAAAATGTTGATATTTCTAGGCATTCTCTTGTTGGCATCAAACTCGTAGCACGATAGGCTTTTCCTTCACTTTCCATATTTCCTATCTTTTAGGATTCATGCTACTAATTTTGGCATGGTTTTATTTATCATTTATGGTTGTGGTAGGTATGGGTTCTAGTCTCAAGGTTCTAGCATGTAGTAATTACACAAGTGGAGGTCTTCTTTCTGTGACATATTTTAAAAATTGAGAGGTTTTTCACTTGAGGCATGCTAAGCATCTCAAGCTCCAAAACCTAATTTGACCTCCTTTGGTATATTAGGTAGTTTCGTACCTTTTTCCAGCTTAACATATATCCTATTCCCATAGTTTGAGTTTTAAATTTACTATTAGATGATCCTTTTCCGATTTTGGAAAGGCTAATTTGATTTTGTATTTGTGGTATTTTTTCCAACTAAAAATTTAAATTGACTTTCTATCTTTAGTTAACAAAAACCCAAGTTTGAGTCTTACTATATTTAAAAAACTTAGGCCCAACTTATTTATATTTAAAATTTTGGTTGAAATTTTACATGAGGTACAGTCATGCAAGGGACGTTAATGGGTTGTTTTATTCTTGGCAGCATGAATTGAGAGAGTGATACTAGCATTTGAAATATGCATGCATATTTTCTAACCTCAAAAAGTCAACTCGGTTTATTGGCGTGCATTGGATGTGAGTTCCATGGAGTCCAATTAGCAGCTAAGTGCAGGGTTTTTAGATCATGTCATTGCATACACTTGGGTATATTCTTGAACGGGTGAGATGATAAGTGTTGTAATTGCCTTTAAATAGCAACTTATGTACATAATTATCAATGAGAAGAAACAAAATTAGTGATCAAGCGTTGTAGCAACCTATTTGCATCCTATATAGCATGTGTACCATCTAAAAAATGACTATGTTAGAGTTAGGGAACTAATAATAAGAATTATTTCCACGAGATTGAGGTCAAAGCCGTGAGATGGTAGCAGTCTTTATAGCTCATTCAGTCTCGTGGTTGAATAGTTATGTTTTGTTACAGTGTTATGGTTATCCATAATTTGTATTCATAATTTTCTAGCCATTTTCATTACTTGCCTCACTACATGCACTTTTAGTTACGCAGTGAATGTTGTATTCATCACTATGATGCAAATAATCTCGTGATTGATATACATATAAGTTTTTATTATGCCATGTTTTCATAGCTCTTTCAATATCGTTGTTGAATATTTTTTCTCTTTTACAGTGATGTGGGTACCTATACTTCCTTTATTTTATTATACATTCATTTAAGGTGCATTTCTGTTTCCTTTTCATAATTCATAGTTTTATTTCACTAATGAAATTTAATCTCCCTTGTATTAGTTGACTATGTTTCCATGTGTCCTTCATTCCTTGCATGCTTCTTGATGACAAATATTTTACGTGTTGATCACTTTGGGTTTATACACATTTTTTTAAGTTGTTGACAAAATACCATCACTGTGGACACCCCTTGTGATTGTAAAGGCACCAATGCAAAGGGAAGAGCAATTATCTAGTGATCTTAGCCTAATTTATTGTAGTTATTTTGTAGAGATAACAAGTCTTAAATATTTTCCTCTCATATTGTCTTTGAAAATATTGTATTGAAGAGTAAACAAAATGTAAAAAAATATGATTAGCTGAAAACCTTTATTAGGTGGCACTATGGAAATTTTTTGAGCTAAATTTAATCATCATATTAGCCATCCAAGACCAAACATTGATGATAGCTTTTGGGAAATAAAAACAACTCTTTTTCATAGTAGTGGATTGTAACTACTACGTCATAATGAATTTTAATATGACAAAGGTGTTTATTTTGTTCTTCATAAGCCATTTATATTATTATCTTCGAACACTAAATAGGTAAGCATGTATTCAATTATGGAAGGCATTGTATGACCATGATGTAAAAACATCAAAATATCCTTGAGAAATATGGAGATTCGCATTGACAGGTATAGCATCAACAAGATCACATTTCAAAATGGATTTTTCATTATTATACTAGATACAAAAAGTAGTTATTATAGACCTTTCACTTCATTTTTTCTTTATCTATCATATCATGTGACCATTACTGGAATGGCCCTGACTCCACTGAATTCTTAGCATTGTATGAATTTGTTCCTAAAAATAAAATTAATATCAATTGAATGCCCATTTAACTTTAGATAATAAAGTACAATTCAACCTTACCCTTCAATGGAATATATAAATTAGTGTTTTTTCATGTTTGGAAAATTTAAATTAATATGTGTTGTGTAGGTAAATCCCCTCTATGGATAGAGGCGATCCCTCTAGCCCTAGGGTGGGTCTAGCAGCAAGAGTACATGAAAATGCGTTGATTCCTAGTTAATGAATGAAACTAGGTCGAGATATATGTCCTACCTTTGTTCCAACACAGTTGTCGTAGCTATGGCAGTACTCTCCTGATCTTCGTCCTAACACATCATGGTCCTTCAGTGGTGGTACTCAAGTTCCTTCACAAGGATTAGAGAACGATAGAAACATATGAAACATTACTTGCATTCATAACTATCTAATTCATTAAGGAGAATTAAACGTATTGCACAAAATTAATCATATCAAATGCAAAATGGGAACCAAAAGGTCAGTCATGTATTAATAAGAAGAGAGAAAGAGTTTACAACCAAAAAAGCCTTGACGTTGCAGCCTCCTTCAGTGGGTCTAGTCAAAATGCATGTCAAGCATTCATCGAGGAATTAGGCTTGTTGAGGCGATAAGCCTAGAATCTCTCTCGACAAAAGGTCTCTCTCTTCTCTTTCTCACACCAGCTATATGAGACTGTTGAGCTATTCAACCATTTCAACTATTGTATAAAATTTTCATCTAGCTACATCTATATGAGAGAGATGTATTTCTAAGAGAGGAGGAGGACATTGGGATCCCTAAAATGGTGGAAGTGAGGCCTTATCCTTTGGGAGCTTGCTAAAATCTGGGAAACAAGAAGCCAAAGGAATATTTTCGACGTTATTCAGTCGAAAAACTCATGCTGACTTCACTTAGGAAGTAGTTGGAAATGGAAATTTCGCTTCTGTTTTAAAAAAATTCCATAGATATCTTGGCATGGGTATTCCACTGTGATAGGGTGCCAATGGCTACGGGGCCCACTGTTAATTTTTCTATGGGCATGAGGCAATAAATACCTGCTAGCACCGACCAAAAATCATGTGTTTTGGAGAGTCTACTCAAGGAATAGTTAATAGAGGAAAGTTTATTCTCATGGCAAGGTATGACAATACACAAAAGTCACAAAAATGGTCCTCCAATTTGCAGGATGGGGATTGCAGGGACAGTGACAAAATGTTGTGTAACAGATGCCCCCTAAATCATGAGGTCCAAGAGAGAGGGAGGAGTGAAATTATTTACAAGAATGCATTCAAACCAAATACCACCATCAGAATACCTGCAAGTAAAAATACAACTGATATCGCTGATACATTAACATGTGGCATGGACGCAACCATCCATAATAGAGTACATATAAAAATGAGATCCGAGGTATGGACACAACCATCTAGAAATAAGGATCAATAAATAGACTCAGGTATGGTCGCAGTCATCCAATCAAAAGAGTCATGCATATAGTCATGGTAAATCAAAATATCCAATAGCCTAGATTTCATCCAAAAAAACCCAGGGTATTGCGCTCCATCTCGACCTGAACAAGTACAAATTCAAGCATGAAAATATGTGAGCTGAAGTCGAACATGCAAGACAATCACCTAATTACCAGCAAATGATGTAAGCTATTAATAGGCATAATAGAAACCACCAATAATGATAATGGATCTCAAGGTACAATTAGTACAATCCACAAAATGTGAACAGTGATCTAGCATTGAACACCCATGGAATCACTCAATTGAAGGTCAATGATGAGGACTTGTCTTCGAATGCGAAGAAATTTCCATTGAGGCATGCAAGCTCCAAGGTACTGGAAGGGAGTCTCTAGATCAGCTTCCTGGATAACGAGCTGAAGTCGACAGGAAGTGACTTGGTCAAATGAGGGCCATAATGTTTCCCACATCATCAAGACGAGACAGATTAAAATAAGATGATAGTGAATCAGGACCAAACAGAGGATCAGAGGGAGGGTGAAAACTATAAACATAAACTTCTCTTGAACATATCAGCGACATGACTCTGGATTTGGTAGCTTTTGAAATCAAAGGATCTGATGTCATGATGACATGGCAAAGAGCATATGAGAGGTTAAAACATATTACCCAAGCCCATGGGGGAAAAAATTATGGAATTAGATGTTCCCAACCCAACATGAATGCAGATGAGTGTCATGTTCTAGAGGGACATACTGCTGACATGACTGAGAATTGGTTCCATTTTCCCCCAAAATTTCTACCGAGTACCCCAACTATTTTTGGAAACAAGCCTGAAGGGGATAGCAAGTGATTGTCATGTAACTTTGTCCTTCAGAAAAATCCATCCTAGTACATTTTACAAGCCCTAGGAAGGAGGAACTTGGTTACGTCATGGTGACGATTTTCGATGTCATCGAGATTTTTTCAAGTCTGAAAAAGGAATAAATCTGCATATTTTCATGTTTAGAGTGTTTGAAAACAAGAAAAAAGAAAACTCCTATAGGTCCCTTTTCGTAGGTAGTCTCAAAGATCCAAAAAGGTAGGAAACTATGTCTGAGGCAATCGCTTAGTCACAATAGGCTAAGGTATTCCTTTTTCATAAATAATATATCTCGTCTCGAAAAAGGGGTAAACATATAATGGGTAGATATTGTTTCATAGCTGTTTAACGAGTACAAAACGACAAGAGTCTCGAAAATCTTTTCAATTTTCGAGAGTCAAAAAAGAGCTGAAACACGACTCCAAAAGTGACTTTTTTGTTTTTTTACCGAGTCCAAAAAAGTATAAAATACAACTCGTCACTTCATCATCGTCTCGTCGACGACCTGTCGCTGCATAAGAGATGCATGTAAAACTCATTTTTCGAAATAAAATAGAAAAATAATCGAAAAATATGTTTTAAAACCTAATTAGGGTTCCGAAAAGTTTATAAAATGCCAAAACTGGTAAAAAATAAATTACTTTTCACTTTTCCCTCTTGTGAGCACATTTTTTATCCTTTTTTCACTGTGATTTTGTGGAGCTAACAATAGGCAATCTAGAAGGCCAATCGCGAATCCGTCTATTCCATGTAAGAACTCATATCCTTCCCTACATTTTGATATTATTTTCATTACCTGCAACCCATTTTCTAGATCTATGGGGGGCTTTTTGTAAAAATTGGGGCATGACGGTCGGTGCGGGTATCGTACATCGACTCGTGCCAACCAGCCTTTAATCCAAATGGGGGCGCGCCAACCGCGAGGACCATTTAAGCTTGTGAATTCAAACAATGAGCCCAATTTTACCATTTCAAAAGCATTGTATTTGACTAATGACAACCATATGGATGTTTCTACAGGTGTGAAAGAACAAAATGGTGTGATTGAATGGAAAGAATGATAGCATAATGAATAATATGAGGAAGCCATGGGGAATGTGAGATGCATGGAAGTTCTCAAGGGCTGCGGGATCAAGAAATTATTCATGGCACCATATCTCAGAGCTTAACTGGAGCTATTGTAGTACTTGATCAGTTTCTGGGATATTTATCACGAAATATTCGTTATTCACAATAAAAAAACTCGAGATTGAAGTCTCGGATGTGTACTTCATAACCAGATTGTCGCGGAGGGGGGCAGTACCAATCCTGACAGGTACTCTACCCATAATGGAAAACATGAGCATGGTTATTGACAGAGTGTGTCAAGGAGCATGGAAAGGATCAAAAAGCAGGAAGGTGGATATCCAAACCATTCTTAATCTAGTAGTCAGAGTAGTGCTACACACAATCACAGGAGCTGTTGGATTTCAGGCTCCACACGAGGCCACAAAAACACAATTACTTCTTCCATTGAATTGCATGGAAACAACACTCTACAACTGGGCAGAGGAAGTAACAACCAGTTGAAAAAATGCAAGGATGGTAAGTTGAAGCAGTTCAACTATGGGTCCATATTGGTACCTTTCATTTTGTAATGGTTACCAATTTCCAATGTCAGGAAGTGATAGTTCTAACACCACGAGCCCAGGAGCCATCGATGGTCCGTCGGGCACCTTTGATGCCAATATCAGAGGGCAGTCAATAGATGTCTTGGAGACTAGAGTTCTTTGATTGGCTCCACCGACAGTTGATCATCATGGAGGACTGGCCCTATTCTGGCACGGACTTCACCGGTGATGCGGATCTCCCACTCCAAACTGAAGAGGATTGGGATGAAGCATTGGGTAAGACTCATTTTTTATTTTGATGAGTATTATAATTTTTTTTGTTATGGATGTTCTGAAATTAATCCATATAATTGCAGATGTTGGCCCAAAAATACCTATAGGCTTGTCGCCAATAGGAAGAAGGATTCCTCACGACTTTGATGTGGGCCCTCATGGTGAGGGAGGCAAAGAGGAGGAAATAATACAAAAGTTCGAGGGAATCTCTCGTGGGATCCTGGACTATGTGCAATTCAATGATGTTCCTCGTGCGTACCAGAGACACACGGTAGTGGTGTCGAACCATGTTCACCTCTTATTGAGGCGGCTTGTACGAGAAGTGACATGCTAGCATCAGCGTTATGTAGACTAGACACCTAGTTTTTCATTTCCTCATATTTTTTGAGAGACAAGATGTCTCAGGATGTAACCTAAACATACATATTTTTTGAACTTATGATGCACGTGGATGCAAACAGTCAATATATATATATCCATATATTTTCATATATGGATCTTGTCATGTCATGATGATGTTTTACAGATTACGCAAATGTCTATCTAATCAAGTATTGGCTATTGTATCAGTTAACACATTCATTCATCTAGGAATATGTTGATATGAAATGTAATCAAAGTGTATTTCCAGTAAATGAACACGCAAATACAACCTTAAGATGTGAGGATTTATAACAGAATAATTCCCATTAAGCTGAAGAATGACAGGATGTGAGTTAAGGTTAACAATCAATGCATGAATGTTGAGGGAAATGGCCTCTGTTAATAGTTCAACAACAACACTATATTCAGGGACATTTTTTTTGGTTCTTCCTACACAAATACCTTTTAGGTCTATCAGCTCACAAGCAGGATTATAAATCACCCAGGCTGTCGAAGATAGGTTTCAGGTACTGTAGGAAGCACCATTTGTGAAACCAACATGAGGGGTAATAGACATTTTCACAGTAAGCAACGATCCAATAAGGAGGAAAACGCTCAGAAATCACACCAAGCCAAAAATGTACAAAAATGAAAAAACACCTATGTACAAAGAAACATGCACAAATGACTCATGCATAGTACTTTTTAAGATACAACCCATTTCTAGGCATATCTAGAGGATGACCTTCATAATCAATAACCTCGTAAGGCTCGTTCTGCAAAACACGCTTAATAATCTAGGGCCCGTGCCACATGGGTTGAAATTTTCCTACCCCTAGCTTATCATGAGCTTGGTCGTACAGGAGGACGAGATATTCTTCTATAAAGGAATGAGGGGAAACCGACTGGTCAAAATGATCTTTGACCCTATTCTTCTGTGGTTCTATGACAAGAGAAGCAAAGCGACGAGTTTCATCAAGCCTCTATAAATATAGGAGACGCTCTTCTTCTTGTGAAGTATTCAGCAACAATTCAATAACTATTTTGAGAGAAAGAATTTCACATTCAATCGGAAGGGTAGCTTCTAGACCACAGATAAGCCGAAATGGAGTGAATCTAGTCACATCCTTCATTGAGATTTGGTATGCCTAGAGAGCTAAAAACAACATTAGATGCCAGTTTGATTTGTGCATTCCAATCGTATGTTGAAGCATAGTGATAAGAACTTTGTTCACGGCTTCAACCTGGCCATTGGCATGAGGATAGTATGGCGTTGAGATTTTGTGACACAGACCCAACTTGGAAGTCAACTCAGCCACCATGTAATGCCGAAAATGGGAACCATGATCAATAAAAATGGCTTGAGGGACACCAAACCTTGAAATGACATGATTGAATAAAAATTGTGCTGCTATATTACCGTCAGTCGTAAGTGTAGGCTTACTTTGGCCCATTTTGTGAAGCAGTTGAATGATACGATAATATAAGCATGCCCCCCAGTCGAGTGAGGGCTACACGTCATAAAATAGATGCCCCACTTCGCAAAGGAACAGTAATGACAGGGTAAATATGGGAAGGTGGCGTGCACATCTTGCGCTGATAGATATAGCAATCATGGAACTTACGAACATCAACGATGCAATCCTTAAAGGTGGTGGGTCATAAATAGCTAGCACGAAGAATTTTCTGTGCAGTAGCATATCCAGAAATGTGACCGCCATAGGCACGATTGTGACAATCATTCAGGACCTTTTCAGCCTCCTCGAAAGTCAAACACTGGCAGAGAACAGAATCAACTCTGATGCGGTACAGTGTATCTCCGACTATGTGATTGATGATGGATGTGTCGATGAGCATCCTTCATCAAGTCAGATCAGAAGGTGGAAGTCTGAAGATATATGATTATATCACCATACTAAGGATCAAGGGTTCTAATCAGAAAAAGTGTGTCATCTAGAATGCCTTCCTCAAAACCATATGAAGCAGAATCAGAAGGGAGAGAGCAGATGAAATCGATGAAGACCAATGAATTTTTCAAATTGGTGGTAGTGAACTCCAAATATAACTCTTGGAGGATAAAATCCCACTTCGAGTACTTGCCTCCCAACAATTGATGAGTGAATATGTAAGTCATAGGGTTGCAATCGGAAATCACAGTCACTGTGCATAACATAATGTAGTGACAAAAACATTGAAGAGCTTTAACAACAACCAACGCAAACTTCTCAACATGGGCATAGCGCATCTCAATATTGAGAACATTACGAGATAGATAGTTTATGACATGCTCGTCACCATCATCATAGTCTTGGACAAAAATCATGGAAATAGTGCGAAACGTGGCAACCAAATAGAGGAATTAATCGCGATGATAATTTGGAGGATGCAACAGAGGAGAATTGACTAGAAAAATCTTCAACGCATCGAAATACTTTTGGGTGATCTCATCCCTGAGGAACGGGACGCCTTACTTCAATAATTGTGTAAATCCTTTGCCCACTTCAACATAGTTAGGTATAAAATGGCGGAGGAAGTTAGCTTTCCCCTGCGTCATCTACAGTTGATGTAAGGAGGAAGGAGAGGGTAGATTAACAATAGCTTCAACTTTGAGTAGATCAAGACAAATCCCATCTTTGGAAATGATAAATCCTAAGATTATACCGGTGACAACATAGAAAATGCACTTATGTCGATTAAGCTGGATGTTATAGCATGGACAACGAAGAAAAATCTGATCGAGATAATCAGGATGGCCTTTACGGTTAGCCGAATGAGCTAGAAGGTAATCCAGATAAGTTTGAACAATACTCTTGATATCATGGAAAGCATATGATATTCCTCGCTGAAATGTATCCCCGACATTTTTAAGAATGAAAGGGAGGTTTTTATAGGCGTAGGTACCCCAAGGACAGATAAAGGTGGTCTTATGTTGATCATTCAAAAGTATGTTAATCTGGTTATACCCAGAAAACCCATCCATAAGGGAAAATATCTCACTCCCACCACAGTTATCAATGATATGATCAATAAAAGGAGTGGGATAATTATCCTTAGGGAAAGCACAATTGATATCATGGTAATTAACACAAACCCAAATAGTACCATGTTTGTTTCTTATCCACAAGAACGATATTGGACACCCATTCTATCAAGGGAATCACATAGATAAAACTAGCTTTAAGAAGATTTTCAACTTCACCTTTAATAGCGGCCAACTTTCTAGGGTGCACATGATGAAGATGCTGGTGAACAGGCTTTGCACCAGGATAGGTAGGAATCTCATGCACTACTATACTTGGAGCTTGCAACCATGCAAAAATTTCACGATACTCACAGAAAATACTAGTATAGACTTGGATCTCATCAGGAGAATAGGTCACCCCAATACGGATGTTATCTACAACCCCTGGTTTAATAGGGATTTCTATAGGTATCTTCCGTGTGATGTTACCCAAGTTACCGTTTGCAAATACCTCGTGTGTCAGGAGGGACGTTTGAAGTGGAGGAGAAGGAACTTGAGAAGAAAACCTCCCGATACACATAGATATGGCCCCAAGGCCAGGCATGAACAAGGAACAATGATGACTATCGTCCCAAGGACAATCCTTAGGTAACATAGTTTCCACGATGGCCTCATCGGAGGGAAATATCTCACTAAAGGGATCGGGCGAATCCAAATTGTCGAGCCAAGGGGATTGAGAATAAGTGTCAAGGGACATGCTCAATGGAGCATGATCAGGAGGTAGAGGATCCGAAGCCTAAATAAGTTCACAATAATCCCCATCGGAGTCATCAACTTGTTGTGTAGGTAAATTCCCTCTTCGTATAAAGGCGATCCCTTTAGCCCTAGGGTGGGTCTAGCAGCAAGAGGAGACGCTAATCCGTTGATTCATAGTTAACGAATGAAACCGAGTCAGGATAGATGTCCTACCTTTGTTCCAACACAGTTGCCATAGTTGTGGCAGTAGTCTCCTGATCTCCATCTTGACACGTTGTGGTCCTTTAGTGGTGGTACTCAGGTGCCTGCACAAGGACCAGAGAATGATAGCAGCATATGAGACAGTACTTTCATTCATAACTATCTAATTGGTCAAGGAGAATTAAACGTATTGCACAAGATTAATCATATCAAATGCAAAACTGGAACCAAAACATGAGTCATGTATTAATAAGAAGAGAGAAAGAGTTTACAACCAAAAGAACCTTGATGTTGCAGTCTCCTTCAGTGGGTCCAGTCAAAACATGTCTCAAGCATTCATCAAGGAATTGGACTTGGTGAGGTGATAAGCCTAAACTCTCTCTTGACAATAGGTATCTCTCTACTCTACCTCACACCAGCTATATAAGATTGTTCAACTATTCAACCATTTTAGCTATTGTACAAAATGTTCTGCTAGCTGCATCTATGTGAGAGAGATGTATTAATAGGAGAGGAGGAGGAGATTGGGATCCCTCAAATGGTGGAAGGGAGGCCTTATCCTTTCAGAGGTTCCTCAAATGGAGGTAACAAGAAGCCAAAGGAATATGTTTGATGTTATTTAGTTGAACAACTTATGCTAACTCTGCTCACAAAGTAGTTTTCAATGGAAACTTCGCTTCTAATTTAAAAAACTTTCCATAAACATCTCGGCGTGGGCATTCCACTCAGGTAGAGTGCCAATGGACGCGGGGCCCATTGTTAATTTCTCTATGGGAGCGAGGCCATAACTTCCTACAAACGCTGACCCAAAATCATGTGTTTTGGATACTCTACTCAAAGAGTAGTTAACAGAGTAAATGTTCTTCTCATTGTAAGGGATGCAATGACACTTTTGGCAAGGTATGACAATACACAAAAGTCACAGAAATGGTCCTCCAATGTGCGGGATGGGGATTACAGTGACGGTGACAGAATGTTGTGTAACAATATGTTCCTAAATACAATAAGAATATGTTTTGAGTCTGTATCTAAGAATAAAAAATAAATTATCAAGAATTAAGGTATTCTTTATCAATGGATATTTATTGTAAATATCTCTTTGCATCTATCCTAGAATAAAGAAATATTGGAATATATAATAATACCATGAGTTATGTAAAATCACCAAGGTCTAATATTACCTACTCATCCTTGTATCGGTGTAACATACTTTGTAGGATGGGTGGAATTCATAATTTTGTTGCTTTGGGGTTTTCTTTTTGTCATTTGAGAGGAATATAAAAAATAAAATTTGAATAGAACTATTATGTCTAGCTTGAAATTTTTGTTTAATGGTTGTGTGGATTGCATGAACGGATATGGTAAATTTTGTATTGAAATCATAGATTTCATATCTGCTTCATAAGATCTAACATTGATTGCAAGACCAGAATTTTGCAAGGAATATGGGGCAGGATTTTCAAAGATGCCCAGTTTGGTGACAATGTCAGCATCAGAAAGTTGTGTTCTCATAATCTAGGATATGTGTCCAAACAAAGTCTCCTATTTTGAGAATAATATGTTCGAGAAAACCTTTGCTAATGTCAACCTCCACACATATTTTGGCACATGTGTATAATAGATGGTACTCTCGATCGTAGTTTGCCATTATAAAGTGACCCAGGGTGTTTCCTATTCCTTGATAGATAGAAAGGTGCCATAGGTGAGTCGGGAGATTGGGTAGCCAGACCCAAACCGAAGTTCTGGTAATTACTGTTGTGGTTAGGTTGAAATTCGGGAACCAGGGAGTACTAAACAGCCTTTCCATTCCCCAAAACCACGGGCCTTCAGTTTGGGCCTTATGATAATCTGTGATATGATCAAACATGACTATGAAAAATCCTTTTGAGCAAAAGCTGACTTTGCATTTGTGGGTCCAATTGGCATAGATCCACTCATAAAGATCCTGGCTATGGGGCCAAAGGCCATTGAATCTGCGGATGATAGCGATTTCTACATATTTTTGAAGATCTTCTGCCAGATCTAGATGAGAAAGTTCTATAGAGGGAACATCCTCTGATTTATCAACCAGAAAAGGTTTTGGGGCTTCAGAATAAGGGCCAAATTTCCTAGGTTGAGCATGTACTGCATCTTTGTAAGAGAAGGCTGGAGCAGAACAAGAATTTCTAGCATCTCCTCCTCTCAGACGAAGGGATAAAACTAATGTAGCATCTCTTTCAATGTTATAGTATGATAGAGAGAAAGATAATTCAATTTGTTTACCTCCATAAAGAATTCGTTGAAGAGCTGAGGGTATTCCTAACTTGTGCTCAATGGTATTCATGAGCATCTGAACGTTTTCAGTTGAACGGACCCATAGAAACTGGGATCTGCTCGAAAGAAGAGAGATCTAGATTTGAAAAGCAGAGTAAGGATAAGAAGGCCTGTCTGTACTATTCTAATTCAGATCTAGAAGACACTGCTGTCGTAGGTCATAAAAGAAGGAAGGATTTTCACATAGCAGTGGTAGCGGTTGGCATTAATCTCGTCAGGGTTCAACGTCAGGGGACACCGCATCTCCCTTCACCTCCGCAGTAGTGCATCGAGGAGCCTTCGGCTTTGGATCAGGCGTTTGTTTCTGTCCACATTTGGAATGGTGTTTATATCTTTCCATAGTTGGAAGGGAAGAGTGAATGCTTGGTAAAAATTTGTTTCAATCTCCCTTGAATTTGACGCAGCCGTTACCAAGAAAGAAGATGTGAGGGATAGTATACCCTGCAGACCGCTGGCTGCCATGAGGAATGGGACACAATAGGAATGTGATGGTGGAAAGGGAGCCATAACCGAGACTTAGCAGAGGCTCCAGGAACCTGCAATTCGAAAGCCATCAAGCTCCCTAAATTTCTCTAGTGGAAGTTGGCTCCTTCAGCAACCACGAACGCCATCCTAGGGTTTTTTTCCTAGAAAAAAATACCAATGCACATCCCAAAGTTCATGGTAAGAATACTTTATTCCCCATATATTTGGAGATAAAGAAATAAATAAAAACATTGCAGGTCAATCTGGACTCAAGCATAGCACAGAAATAGAGATTGAACGAGCTCAATGAGGTGGAAGAGAAATGACTGCCGACTATTCAACAAACAAATATTATTCAATAGCAAAGAGCTAGATGGCATGATTGGTTTGTTAAGAATAATAAGTTCCATAAAGGATATTGGGCACTCTTGTATGATTCAAGGTTCAAGGATTTCAAAGGCAAGCTCTGCAGTAGATGGTTAGGTCCTGACGAAGTAGACACAGTCTTTGAAAATGGGACTATACAATTGGTAAGCATCAACAGTACTAAGACAGTGTTAATGGTTAATGGTCACCGTAACCATCAACCCGCTTCGAAGGAATTATTTGTTAGCATTGTCACAGACTCTGATCTTTATGTTATAGCAGTAGGGGAACATTACCCTATGCAACCTGAAATTTGAAATTCCAATAAGTGCAACAACTGAAAACCACCTTTGTGGCAGCTGTTACACCTGTAAAAAAAAAACATAAAAAAATAAAATAATAATAATAATAATAAAACAAAATTAACAAATATGACTCTGAAAATGTCTTTCTGGGGCGCATTCAGAAAATTTGTAACAGTTGAAAACCACTCATGTGGCGGCTATTACACCCATTTTTTCCCTTCCTAAAAAATCATCCCTCCCTACCTATACATTTTATAAGATGATGTTATTCGTTTGATTTTATTTCTGTAACTATTACCCCTAATCATCATGTTTTTTGAAGAATAATATGAAGGCTATCTTGGTTGTTACACATGTAACATCTGACAGCCGCAAACACTGTTTCTCATGTTTCGTCGCATGACAGAAACAATTGTGCTAGCCAAGCATGATCACCATGATCACTGAAACCAGTACACTCTCAATTCAAATTCCTCATCCACGTCGCTTCAAGTACATCATTCAAAAGGTAACGTCATCCTTTATAATTTCATGATTAAATGGAAAAAGTAATGATATTCCCGTGACAGTCATGGGTGGTCATCACCATTAAAGCAGGGGGGATATATCTTGTAATAATTGAAAAAATCTAGTCATAAACCATTATCAACCCCGCATGCATCCAATTAATAGCACAATCACCAATAATGAATAAATCCAGTGGGGAAGAGCATGTGTACTTAGAACCCATTACTTTCCATAACAGGACATTTATGAAAAGGTGTTTGAGGTATGATCTGATAATACGTACATCATGTCACTTCCCATCGCCCTCCTCAAACTCGTCATCTAGGAAATGAAGAGTAAGGAGCCGAGAGGAAGTAAACAATGCAGTGACATTGCAGTGGGTTGAGCAGTAAGGAGAAAATTCTAAAACAACAACAAGATGGGTGGAGCATCAGTTAGGTACGAGTCGGATTCCATGGACTCCTTGCAAAAATTTCTAGAAGCCTACCAGGTATTTAGAGATGTCAGATGGATTGAGTATTTCCAAAAGCTGGAAGGCTCGCACGAGGCGGTTGTAATCGAATTCTCTCAGAATTCGAACAACCACCAGACCCGAGTCAGGGGCCTCAAAATTGAGGTGATTGGAGAAGTAATATCTCAAGTAAATACATTTCCAGTTTAGGGATGGAGGTATTTTAATATAAAAATCAATGACCCATATTTGAAATAAGACTTCCTAGAAGGAGAAAAAAATTTGGAGAAGAAAGGGACAGGAATTGACAGGTTATCACTCTCTCAGCCATGGGCAGATGTTGCCTTGGGTTTATTAAAATACATCACTTGTGATGGAGGATCAATGATTTTTTTTAATTATCACTTCCGCCTACTCAATCACCTTTGACACCATCAAAATATTAACCTTCCATTCTACTTATTGGGGAATATTAAGCATATGGTGGTGGTAGTGAAGACAACAGCACATCCGGAAGCATGTGTGACCAATCACGGACTCATGAAATTGATCGTGGTAGATGGCCTAAGCTAAAAAGGAAGGAGCTCAAAATAATTCAAGTGAAAGAGGTCGAGGACAAGTTGGGGAAAACAATCTGTGACTTCGGAATGAAGTCATGCAGAAGCTGAAACCCAAACTCGACCTGCCAAGGTCAAAATAGGGAAAGGACCCACGAACAAACCAATTGGGAAAATACGACCAAAAATGAGGGTGAAAGTTAAATTTCCCACAAAACCTTCGCCCAAAGTAGGAAGGCAGATAGAAGTAGAAGTATCAGAAGAAAAAAGAGTACCTTCCTCATCAGGTAAGGATGAAACTCATGTCCTACTTTTAGAACTTGAAAATCTAAGAAAGGTAAATGAAGAATTGCAACAAAGATTATCTAAGGGGAAGGAAATCTTGGTAACCGTATGCACATCACGTTTTCAAGAATTAACAACAACTGCTTATAAGGTCTCTGGGGAAAACACCAGCCCAATGGAAACAGAAACCAAACTTCAGGAGATTGTTACACAAGAACCTACTAAGGATACTTCTTTTACACAAGAACCAACAGTTAAAGCAGAGCCTCCTGTAGTAATTAACCTAGAGGTCGATACACAAGAACCTGTGGAGGTCACTCCTGTTACATAAGAAACAAAAATGGACACAAATGCTACTCTAGCCGGAAACGAAGGAGATGATACACAAAAAACCACTGATGAAGCTATTGCTATAGAAGAACCAATAGAAGAGGTGGAGAAGATCCATTCAACAGAGGTTGTTACACCGATTATTGATGTTTATATTGAATGCAGAAGAACATTGGATCCCCTCTCGGGATGGAGTTCTGAGAAAATATTGTTAATTTCTTAATTACAGAAGTGGAATTAGGAAGAAATCACCCTTCGGGAGGGGACGATTTCACTTAAAGAGAATTGGAAGGAGATAAACACTCCACATGAAAATTGGATTAAAGAAGAGTTCAAGAAAGGATGGGAGAATTATAAGAGGAAGGAAGCTATGAAGAAGCAGGAGGAAAATTTGTTTTTATTATAGAAGTAGGTTCAAGATCTTACCATTGAGAAGTAAAAAATTCATGACCTTGCCCTCAATCTGGTGGGGTGTAGGTAACCTTCCCCATCTTATCACATTTTTCTATGGGAACGCTACTTCGTGTTCGGGATGAAAGATGTTATGGAGGAAAGAACCTATCTATGTTGTGCTACTCGCACATTCTTAGATGTCTTTCGTGCCTCTGATTTCGACAAATAAAGCCTGTTGTGTGAGTTATTCTTGCAAAATATCATTTGTGAGCACATGAGTATGAAAATGGTGGTGACAATATTCTCCTATATGGAGGATCTTCAGTTGCGAGATTTTGTGTCCTTCATGAAAAATCAAATTGAAAGGCATTTATCCACCAAATCTATGGATGCTAATGAAGAGAATATGCGATTATCAATCTGGGAACAACCAATTTAAGGCAAGAATTTAGAAGAGTTTTTAGCCCTCTTGGGATAAGGGAACCCTCTACAACTTACTAAAGAAGGATTGTGAACTTCTGTCTCAATCAGTTCTCAGTGATGAAGAGTGGAGCCTTGACTGGGTGCTTGAAACGTACGAAAGCCAGCAGTGTTGAGCTACTGAACGGGGACCCATTTGCATTCCCGAATTTTGTGGTGTTTGTTACACCTATACCAACATATGCATGGATAATAAAAATCCTTGGCGCTTCTTGGCTTATGTTAGGGTTCAATCTCCCTTTGATCTCGCTGCCAATTGAGTATTTTCAGAGTAATTATGAATTGAACAGGTATGAATCTGAGTCCTGGATACAGAAGTTGCTGGCTAATAAAAGGGTACAAGTCTACAGATGAATATACAGTTGGTGCTTATGATCTCACTGACCTGAACTAGAGATATTCCCATGAGAGATGAGATTTTGCATGAGGAGATGCAAGTGCTTCAGTTGGGGGAAGATGTTGGGTGCCATTTTTTCACTTATTTCCCACATTTGTTTCCCCTATCTTACCTCATGAATATAACCATTGGGACTATCTTTACCTATTTTTCCTACCATTCTATCTTAACTTGTGTTGTTTTACCTTATTTTGATTACTTTTCCATTTCCCCAATTATTATGATGTATCGTGTCTTTTTATGGCTAACTGAGGATGAATGTTTGGAGAATATCTACGATCTTTTGTTGTCTTTCCAGATGCTATTTGTAGCATAAAATATCTCGAGAAAGAGGTGTACAGTGGCAATTAAAGGTGTGTTGTTACACCATAGCGTTGTTACACCATGCTATTACATAGCCGCTGACGAACTGTTGTTACAACTGTACCACTGACTGACTCTCATTAACTTCTGATGTTGACCTGTCCTCTAGCTGTTATGCTACAATTGTGAGTTATCACGATACATGTAGAATTTATTATGTATTGTAGTTTTGGATAATAGTATCTAGGCGATTTTTATTTTAATATATAATTTTCCAGTCAAAAGTTTTATTCAGAAGTGGTTGTAACCATATGTATTCTATTTTTATCAGCATGAGAATCAAATGATTCACATGACTGATCCATCCATCATTTTTCTTAGATGTAACCACTATATATTTCTCAAACCTTGAGGTCAAAAGGTTAGCAGAGAACAAAATTACTTTGGCTCTGTAATTTTGATCATATTAATACAATTTATCGTGTTGTTGTTGTTACATGCATCATCTGATTTAGTTTTCGTTAAGTTATTTCTCTTCCTGCGCCCTGCTAGGGAGGAAGGGCCCTCCTCTTTAGAAGGGATTGCAGAAGTTAAGTTAGATATATATATATATATATATATATATATATATATATATATTTTCTTTATATATCGGTGGAAGTGTTGTTGTTGCTATTATTAGTTGAGAATAGATCTTCTTCAATTCCAATATTTTATATGTTGTTACACACGTGGGATTAGAGATACCAACTGGGTAATTTTTGTGTGGTGCACTAGGACAGATTAATTGAGGTACGATCATAGTCTTGTAGATCATTTTATTTCTTGACAAGTGATTTATTTCTAACATTTAATTCAACAACGATTTTCGTATTTGGATTTGATTCTAGTTTGATGTATCGGCACAGACATTGTAGATTTAATTGAAATAAAAGACGTCCCTATATTGATAATTTATGTGTACTGTTTTAGTCATTTAACTGTGATTAATACAATCCAACAACCATCTACATCAAATATTACTGCTTTGTGAATGCTTATGAAGATGGAGCCATTCATCCATGATGCATATAGAGAGGCATATTCCGAGGATGAGGACTTTAAGGAGGTGTATCAACAGTTGCAGACTCGGATTCATGTGCATGATGGTGACAACACTTTTTACTACCATCTCCAGGATGGGTTACTCTACAAGTTGGATAATCTATGTGTTCCTGAAGGTGAGATATTTTAGCTAATTAGAGAGGTTCACACCTCCAAGGTTTCATGGCACTTTTGTGTAGGGAATATGATGGCTAACTTGCATAGGTATGTGTATTGGACCGAGATGTAAGATCAGGTAGCTTGGTTTATATAGGATGCATACTTTGTTGTATCAACAAGCCTTGCAACAAGAAACAAGGCCTATATTATCCATTACCGGTACCTACTCATACTTGGGAAATAATTTCAATGGAATTTATGGGAGGTTTACTGACAAAGAGGAAGGGAAATGATTGCCTATTCATCGTATTTGACAGGTTGAACAAGAAGTGTTTTCAGCTTCCCTATAAAAATACCATCAATGAATAAGAAGTAGAATTTTTTTTCTTTGAATAGGTCTAGGTGGACTTTTAGATACCAAGGAGCATTATTTAGACATAGATACAATATTTCTTAGTGCATTTTGGACTACAGTGTGCGTGAATATGGAAATGATGTTGAATATATTTATGGAATTCAATACAAATACATATGTGTAGGAAAAATTAGTCAACAAGACGTTGGTGTAGCTTCTAAGGGGATACATCCAAAAGCATCTGAAGACCTGGGATGAAAATATAGAATTTATAAAACATTCCTACAATACAGAAACCCACACTTCTCTACGAAATTCCCCATTGGAGTCTTTTTTTGGATATTACCCACCTTCACCTTTCGATATATCATATGGGAAACAACAAGGACTGAGGGAAGATATTAAAGGATATTATTTGAGGGCATAAAATTTTATAAGGAAGATCAGGCCAATCCATATACAAGTACAAGAAACATTGCATAAGTTGTAGGAGAAGTATAAGGACATGCATGATCAGCACATAATAGATAAATCATTTAAGGTGGGAGATAGAGTATGGCTACATTGAAAAATGAGAGGTTGCAGGTGACTTGTAAGAAAATCAAGGCTCTAGGGTATGTTCCCTTTGAGATGCTGGAAAAGGTGGTTGATAATTCTTTTTGACTCATTTTACCACCATATATGCACATTTACTCGGTTGTGAATGTATATAATTTGAAACTATATGAGCCATTGATGCTATATTAGGAGGAGGAACATGCCCTACCTTATATGGAGGATTTGGCACTATATGCTCAGGAAGAGTTAATAGAAGATATAATTTTGTAGAAGAGTTCCAAAACTACAAGATAGGGGAAATAATTTCTCTGGAAAGTTAGGTTGAAGGGAAAACTTCCAGGTAAATCTAAATGGTACACCATGGAGAAGGTGGAGGAAAAATTTCCTCGCCTCATATAGTAAGACATTTTAGGGACCAAAATATTCCCAAAATGGGGAGGTGTAATCTGAATTGGATCATTATATTGTTTGTCATACATATCGATACATTTGGAGTGGAAAAAAGGGAGGAATCAACTCACTGGAACATTTTTACCGGCGGGACCCAATTTGGTGGAAAGGGGTCTGAAACCTTTTGCGAGTATTTTGAGAAATCAAATGACACTTTTTTGGGGTAAACCTTTTCTGCTTTAGCAAAAAACCTTTTCATGCTATTCTACACACAAAGGCATTTCTAATGGTGTAATTATGGTGTCAATCAAAGTCCATATGAAAACATTATGCCAATCAAAATTTTCCCTTCCTGTTTTGAGACGTATAGTTTGGGAGGATACCTCGTCGGTCCCCATTATTCATGGAAAAATGTCTAGCCACATTTTTTTGATGCAAAATACTCTAGAAGAGTCAATATTTTAACTCTAGTTAAAAGTTGATTTAGTCAAAATTAACCACTAGTAGGCTATCGGGTGGTGTTGTAACCGAGCCACTTGGAGGAAGAGGCATACCATTCTTTCAAGAGCATTATGTTCCATAGTTGAGCAAAGATAGCCAAGAGAGATAGGAGGTAGAGCACACAAATATTATTTGTGAATTTTGCCTGCGCATGGGCCACATGCATACTTCTTTGCACTTGTAACAATATTTCCATTCATAGAAAGAGAGTGAAGCGACCCCACCTTCCAATTGGGTTTTCTCCGAAAATGGTTTTTGAGAGAGAATATTTTGTGTCTTATGTGTGTGTTAGGTTATTTTTTAGTTATCTACTTTACTTCATAATTTCCATTCACATGTATGTGCTATTTACAGTAAAACCTACAAATCTATAATTTTAATAAAATTGTGATAGTATAAAAATACAATATTATAATATATTATTATCATATCTGTTGTGAAAACATTTCCAGTGGAATATCCATTGAAGTTTACAGATCAAAAATATACTTCAAATATTACAATTACCTAGATTTGTTTATCAATTATTGACTTGTCATAACCATTTATCTCCAATAGATAAACCAAAAAGAAATGACAACCATGTTCCATGACCATGGTATGCTCTAATAAATTCAGAATCCAAAACTTTTAATGAAGATACCCTTTATAAACACACGCATAATTGGGTACATATATTACTTTAACCATTTTGAAGCTAAATTTTTAGTTTGGGTATTTTAGTGCGGAAATCCTTTAAAGAAATGCAGATGGATGGATACTCGGATTTCAATATTGAGTTAAGAGTCCAGTGAAGCTTTCCACATCATCTACTAGGTCACCTTACTACGATGTGTCACGATTTTTTGTTACGATGTGTCATTAAAAGTTATACAATTGTCGATACAAAAATCCTAAACCCTAGTTCCATGTGTCACCACCTCATGCCACCACATCATAATGTTTTTCAACTATCATCCATATCACTACCACTTGTGTCTTGACTGGGAAGCACTTCTACACCTACAATCGAGGGAAATAATCCAAAATACAGGTCATTGAAAACAAGGTAGTTTTTTTTTTTAAACCAAATGTATGGATACCATGATATGACATGCCTTCAGAAAAAATTGATCATAAAGGGGGCTAAGATACCTAGATATGGTATTTCTTTAAAAAAAATTGTCTTATGTGGATTTTCATGCTCATATAACCCTTTGTTGTTAAATGTTGAAAAAGTGGAGGTGGTCACATGTTAATGTTCATAGCTGATATTCATGGTGTGGATCTTAACTTTCTGTTAAGGGTGAAGTTCATCATTCATCAATCTCATAAATAGATTCAGTGCATTGCATAGGAAAAATGGAATGATTAACCACTCATAAAAATCTAACCTGGTTTTGAAGGCATTATTTTGTGTATCTTCTTCTTTGACTCAAACCAAGTGATATCCAAACTGTAATTCCAACTTAGTGAAGTATTTTTCTTGTTTCAAATGATCTAGTAGATCATATATCATGGGCAAGGGTTACTTGTTCTTGAGCATGATTTTTTCAATTCCCTATAATATATATACATTTTCCAAGTCTCATTTTTCTTTGGAATAATGATGATGGGTTACCCACATGGTGATGTGCTTGGTTGAATGAAACCCTATTCAAGTAGCTGCTACACTTATTTCCTCATCTCATTCGATTCGATGGCATACTTCCTATACAACCCAATGCTCGAAAATGGTGAGTGAAAATAGTTTCATCTCATGCTTTACATCCCTCTTACGAGGTATCCCTTTAGGCTCTTAGAACACATCCCTGTATCCTGATAACAACTATCCTAGTTTTTTTTTTTTATGTTTCCTAGTATACCCCTCCAGGGATAAACTTCTTCCTACTGACTCTTCTACAAAAAGAATTTTTCTTAGAAAAAATAAAAAATTATTCTTTCTGTAACTTATCAATTTCTTGGCTTGTTTGGCACTTACCAGCGAAATTGGTGACTTTCCTTTTTATGCATTGCCGGTGAATAATTTTCCATCCTTGACAAGCTAATACCAGTTTTCTCTCTTCATGCATATTACATATCACATGAACATGTAGGGACTCCCAAACATGACTCCACATATATGAAGGGGAGCCAAATCTAGTTCTACTTCATCATTAAAATCAACACTAAAGAAAAATCTAATTTTACATTGTTTTGTTATCTTCAACTATGCATCTTTATTCACCCATCGCAATGCATATGATATTCAATGATCACAAAATTCCAACCCCAATTTCTTGACCAAACCTGCTATAATGATTTTTTCTGGTGATCCTAATTCAAACAGAGAATCAATATTGTTCTTACTGAACCGTATCTATCTATGGACTGGTTTTGCCATTTCTTTCCCTTCTTATTGTTGAAGGGTACTTATATTAACATCCTTTTGCACTAGCGTACATACGATCTTCTCATCCATGTCCAAGCTAATTTTAACTTGGTTTCTTGAATCAATGGCCATGAGATTCTTCTTCTTATTTTCTTCTTCTTCTTCAAGTTAGGCTCTAGATGCAAATTCTAGCACTTCTCCTTTTTTGTGGTAGTCAATGTTGCAGTGGTTGTATTGGTTTCTATGATATTTGAACTAGTGTTTTGTGGTTGTTGTATTTTTATCTTTTTCCGCTCTCTGATTCTTCTTCCCCTCCTTAGAATAATATTATCCCTCCTACTTTTAACCACTTGATTACGCTTTGTTCAATCCTATGTTTTCCAGGTACCATGCTTGTACACAAGCCTCGATAATTGATTTTGGCTTAAAAAACATCACTTTATCTACATATAGCAGTGTAGACCACCCAAATACTTGAGGAGAAGATGTATATTCTTTCGAAGATACCCAAGTTTATGGTCATATTTATGATTTTTTTGTATAATCTTGCACGCTTTTTCCTGACCTTCCGCTGAGGTACTGCCATCTGATCCACTGGTCACCTAAATACCCAATAAGATAAAATTGTGACCTTATGAGGGTTTCAAATTCCTCGAACTTATTCATAATAGGTTCTCTCTCCAATATCAAGTTCATCATGTTGATTTACCGCCAATTAAGGGCACGTCCCTCTAATTTTAACCAGACAAATAAAATATTTTATTTTTCCTTGATTTGGTGGAAACTAAAATACACTTCGAATTGTTGTGACGGATGATTTATCTTCAAATTTTGGATGTTTCCATGGTATGGTTTGGTTTGAAATTTTTCTTCCATTTTAAACAGGTTTTGTGATTTATTCATGAAACTGGAACTGTGTTGATAATTTCCAAGTGCTTTCTTCTGTTCATTCTCCATTTCTTTCTAATCTCCAGTTCCCCTTTCTCATTTTTCCTCTACATTACACCCCCATCTTATTTAAATATTATAATATTATCTCTTATAGTTTTCATGAGGATACTTACATTATGATTTTTATCAATGATTTGTTGTTCTAACAATGAAAGCCTATCCTTACTAGATCACGAGGGTTATTCACAGATTCATTTACCATGATTACAGATTGAAAATTTTTGTCCCAACTCTTGCAAATATCAACAATATACTAGAAGAACCTTTCTCTCATACTACACTACAAGAAAAAAGGACATTGGTGAGGGGCGAAAATGGTCACCATAAGCTCATTGGTGAGGGTCAAAAGAGTCTTCGTCACCAAAAATTGAACGTCACCAAAGGTGGCGTCGCCGACAGTATAGGTGTTGTGGTGACATTCAAGGTCCGCCACCAATAATGATTTATAGTGATGGATAGTGACCGTCACCATTTCATATGAGCAATGGTGACGAACAATAGCCTCCGTCACCAAAAAACTGAACGTTACCAAAGGTGGCGTCACCAAAAGTATGTGTTGTGGTGACATTCAAGGTCCGTCACAAATATTGATTTATAGTGATGGATAGTGACCATCACCATTTCATATGAGCAATGGTGATGGACAATAGCCTCCATCACCAAAAACCTGAACGTCATCAAAAGTGGCGTCACCGAAAGTATGTGTTGTGGTGACATTCAAGGTCCGTCACGAATATTGATTATAATGACGGATAGTGATCGTCACCATTTCATATGAACAACAATGATTTTTTGTGATGGACCTTTCATGGCCGTCACTATTGGTGCATATATATGGCGACGTTCATTGACCGTCACCATAAACTCATTGGTGACATCAAGGTCCGTCACGAATAATCACTATAATGACAAACAATGACCCTCACCATTTCATATCAACAAAAACGATTTATGGTGATGAAACCTTCATGGTCGTCACTATTGATGTGTATATATGGTGGTGTTCATTGACCGTCACCATTTCATATTTTGGTAAGGGTCGAAAAATGTCACCATAAGCTCATTGATGATGGTCATAAGAGCTTCCATCACCAAAAACTAATCGTCACCATTCCATATGAATATCAGGGCACGATGGAATCGAACCACCAACCTCCTGCTTGTAAAGCAAGTGCTCTTCCATTGAGCTAGCACCCTTTAAAGAATTAGACTTTTAAAAATTATATCTTGAAACTTTATAGATTGTAAATTCTACAACTTTCAATAAATTAAAGTCTTTACAATCTTTTACTAAACAAGAAAAACATCATCGAAGTTGCATGTCCCTACCTAATGGTTATGGAAGTTATGAAAAGTGGGTTGAGGGAAAAATAGTTATGTATAAGAGACACTACAACAAACCAACTCCTCAATGTTTCTCCAATGACTGCCCAAGAAGCTCCTCACTGCTGCTCGAAAGATTTCCCAAGAGACTCCTTAATGTTGCTCCAAAAACCAACTCCATCTTCACAAATTCCTCAAAAATGCTCACACTAATGTAATGAGGTAGTTGTGAGGAAATGAGAGGGGTTGGGTAGCTTTTATAGATTTGAGACAGGTTAGAGGGCATACCAAAACCCTAAAAGCCAACTTAAATCTAATTTGGGGTTTGAAATTCGTCGTTTTGGTGGGTCGCGATCGAGTTTGATTGGCTCGGCCGAGCCAAGACGGACTTTATCGAGCAGGCCGGTTTGTTACCGAACCGGCCGAGTTAGTGACCGACTCGGTCGATTCGGTAAAAAACCGACTTTTGGCCCAATTTTTGTACCAAGCTGACCCAATCGGGGGTTTGGCTCGGGCAACTTGGCGGAATTTTAAAACATTGGTTGAAACATCTTGGAAGATTTTTTATTGTTTAATAATCAATGGCTAATTGTTCTAAGAAGGCAAGTGCTCTAAATTGTTATTTAATGCTAGCATTTATTATCTTGCATCTTGCAGTTATTGAGTAATTGTATCATTAACATCTCTTGTTTATTACTGTCACTTGTTGAATTGGAACTTGTCTTGTGGTTGAGATTACCCTTTATAAGCATTGTAAAGTACTTGATATCTTAAAGCAAATCCTAACCAAGTACATTTGAGTAATCTCACCTAAATACACACTCATTCACCTTGCATAGCATTCTAAGCTACTCTTGCATATAATAACTTACTTCCAAGCATAAGCTTGGTTGATAGAAACAATAGGACCTCTTTTCTAAATTTAGCTTGAAAGACTTAGCACCTCTTTAGTGATTAACACAATGACCTTGCAGTCGTCAAAGCCACAGTCTCTGCAGTGTCGAAGGCATCGGGTGGTTAGTGTTGAATTGTGTAACTTGGGAGGTACTTCAAGTCCAAGGGTTCGCGGTTTGGAGGACAAAGTGCCACAAGGGAAGCTTGTGGGCTTGGAACCCAAGTGTGGTATTTTGGCACCCAATGAGTTTTGGGACACAACCAAGAAGAAGACATAGCATATAATGGACAAGGATGATAGTGCTCGGTGATACGATTCTAACGCATTGAAAATCGTCTGATTCCGAGTTGTCGTTTGGGAGATATGAATTTTTGAAGATGACATAATTATTAATTCGCCAAGTAGGCCGACTTGAAGGAATTTGGAGATGTATCTTCATCATGATTTCATGGAGGATAACTTGTCTATAAAAGGAGGATGAGTTAGTATTGTTTGAGCATCCGAATTGGGCAAGTACATCTCTGAATTTGTTTGGGTTTAGCCGCAGTTGGAAGAGGCCTTGTAAGGAGCAAATTAGAACAGCGTGGAGGAGGCTTATTTGCATAGAGGAGAGGTCGAGTTGTTGTAGGTATGGCGTGCATCTTCTAGGATTTTTTTAGGCCTCATTTAAGGTCTCTCCCAAGCTCGGACTTGCTGGAACAGAGGCCGCAGGAAGAGGAGATTTTTGCGGACTGTTTTGAGGGCTGCACGTGGAGAAGGAAGGTGGATTGGGTATGATGTAAGGGATCCGTAGTGGATTGTGGTAGGCCGCAAGCCTATCCACTCCAAACAGGGCAATGTGGAGTCTTTAAAGGCTGCAACATGCCCATAACAACAACCCATACATAGGGCACCTTGTCTTGCCTAGGTCACAGCTAGAAGGAGGTTGTCCAGTGGCTGGTTAGTGGTTGTTGCAGCTTGCAAAGTGCCCTAACCAGGACAGCAATACTACAGTATTGTAATAGCAGTGTTTGTGGAGGTGTATTGGGTCAAGAAGTGACTGAATCGGATCAGTTTGGTTGTTGACTGTGGAAGCCAAGTAGTGAAGTGGACAAGGGTGTCGAGAGCACTTCAAGTGGTGGCAGAATCCGCAGTGGATGGTTGGGTGTCATAGAGCTGTTGAAGGGTAGCGAGATTGGCTACCCGAAGTATCCCTAGACAAGCTATCTTGAAGGACGAAGAGCAGTTGAAGGTTGGGTGAAGGACAGGACCGAAGTGCAACACTCTGATGTGTAAGAGTTGTTGCTAGCCTGGTAGATTGGAGCTCGGGTGTTGGCCAGCCTAGAGAAGCAGATTGGATCATGCCAAGTTCACTCTACAGAAATATATGCAGCAGTGGTAGGGGGCAACCCTCCTGGAGTCTCGATGTGTAGATGCCTTGATGATGGCACTGCAAAAGGGAGCGTAATTTGGCTAAGGAATACGGTGACTTCAACATTACATTGTGTTTGTCAATGTATCTTGTTTACCATAGACTATTGTATTATTCATATTTGATCTAATATAATGAAGATTGGGGATTGTACATTATTATACAATTTTGTTGTGAACTGTAGGTGTCTATTGTGCATGTGATTTAACGCTTTTATATTGTCCACATGGTGGTAGTTTATTGTTGATTTCTGGTTTGTTAGTGATGGATTTAAGACTTAACCGACAAGAAAACACGAATTGGTCATGTCAGCTTCAAGACTGAACTACTTAAAGCAGAAATCAGAGTTTATAACAAGTATAGTGAGAGGATTGGTTGGTCAGAGTTAAAGACTGTACTACAATGTCGTAAGTTGCAGAGAAACTTCGAGAGGATAAGTTGGGCCGGGTTGTCCAAACTATACTTTGAAGGAAATGATCAAGCTAGCTCCTATCAACAGATCCTGGAGTTTGTCGAGAAGGAAATCGAGAAACCAATAGACCCTAAGGAGTTGGATGTATGGGAAGATTTGGATACGAATGTAAGGTTGATCATCCTTGACAATGTGAAGGATTCCTTGATACCGCATGTGTTCGGGAAGAACAATGCACATGAGATGTGGATGACTCTTCAGAATTTCTTCCAGAACAAGAACGAGAACTGGGTGCTGGTAGTGGAGCATAAGTTTAAGTCCACCAAGATGATACAGGGTGAAGGAACGAATTCGTATCTAATGAGGTTATCTCAGGTTCGAGATGAGCTTGTTGTCGTTGGGGTCAAAGTTTCAGATGAAGAGATGGTGAGGATTGCCTCGAAAGGGTTCACCTCGGAATGGAAACATTTCATCAAAGGAATTGTTGCCTAGGAGAAGTTGCCAGACTAGAATAGATTGTGGGACGACTTCATTGAGGAAGAATTGCAAGACGAGGATCTTCATTCTTCCAAGAAGGAAGATGAGGATTTAACTCTGTAATTAACGAATGGTAAGAGAGGCAGGACTGAATTAAAATCGGGCGCATGCTCGTGTGAATGCTATTTTTTCAATTGTCCCAAAGAAAAGGAGAGAGAAAAGAAGAAAGGGAAGCAGGTTACTTTTCTTGTCAATAAAGCAAATAATGATGAGCTCACTAGAAGATTGGAAGAAGAAGAAGAAGACATTGCTATGATTTCTCATTTCTCGCAGGGTACTATCCGAGAGGATGGATGGTGCATGGACAGTGGTGCGATGAAGCATATGACTGGATCACGGGATTTATTTGAGACTCTTTTTGAATGGGACTCAAAGTTGCACATGGTGTTGGACAACAAGAGTCAGTTGGAGATCCGAGGATTGATGGTGGTGCCATTCAGGATGGAGAGGGGATGTATGATGCAGGTCCAGGATGTATTGTTTGTACCAAGACTCAGATATAGTGTGATCTTTGTCTCAATGATGGAGAGGAAGGGGTTTGAGGTCTTGTTCCAGGATGGGAAGGTAAGACTCAAGCCTAGAGGCTCTAATTCTGATGGGATTGTTCTTGGAGTCAGGGAGCATGGTCTCTACAGGTTGACGGGCAAGCCTGAGGATCATGGGAAGAAGCAGGGACAGGTATAGGTTCTATAAAAGTAGCAGCAGGTGCAGGTACAAGTGCAGGTTTCAGAGGAGAAGGTACATGTTCCCGAGAAGAAGGTACACTTTTCCAAGAAGGTCCAAGTTCCAGAGGCTCAGAGGGAGTCGAGTTCTAGAGGGAGTTTGCAGATATAGAGGAGACTCTGCAACCCAAGAAGAGTGCTTGGTCAGCAGGGAGCAAGGGTGTTTCCACATCCAGCAAGAAGGAATCATGGCTAGATTGGAAAGCAATTCAAGAGTAGAAGAAGAAGCAAAAGGCTTCCAGTAACAACGACACTTCTGAGAAAAGCATAGTGCATGCTACAGGGATTGCTGCAATTGTGAGCAATAAGAGTTGGGCAAGTGTTGCGAGCAGTGATGATGAAGACGAAGTACTTCCTTGGCGTGGAGGTACCTCCCTCACTAAGAGGGAGAGTTGAATTGTGTAGCTTTGGAGGTACTCCAAGCCTAGGGGTTCTGGGTTTGGAGGACAAAGTGCCACAAGGGAAATTTGTGGGCTTGGAACCCAAGTGTGGGGTTTTGGCACCCATAGAGTTTTGGGGCAAAACCAAGAAGAAGACACAGCATGTGATGGATGAGGATGATAGTGTTCGGCAATAAAATTCTAACGCATCAAGAATCGTCTGATTCCGAGTTGTCGTTTGGGAGATATGAATTTTTTAAGATGACATAATTATTAATTCGCCAAGTAGGCTGACTTGAAGGAATTTGGAGATGTATCTTCATCATGATTTCATGGAGGATAACTTGTCTATAAAATGAGGATAAGTTAGTATTGTTTGAGCATCTGAATTGGGCAAGTACATCTCTGAATTTGTTTGGGTTTAGCCGTAGTTGGAAGAGGCCTTGTAAGGAGCAAATTAGAACAGCGTGGAGGAGGCTTATTTGCATAGAGGAGAGGTCGAGTTGTTGTAGGTATGGTGTGCCTCTTCTAGGATTTTTTTAGGCCTCATTTAAGGTCTCTCCCAAGCTCAGACTTGCTGGAACAGAGGCCGCAGGAAGAGGAGATTTTTGCGGACTGTTTTGAGGGCTGCACGTGGAGAAGGAAGGTGGATTGGGTATGATGTAAGGGAACCGCAGTGGATTGTGGTAGGCCGCAAGCCTAGCCACTCCAAACAGGGCAGTGTGGAGTCTTTAAAGGCTGCAACATGCCCACAACAACAACCCATACATAGGGCACCTTGTCTTGCCTAGGTCACAGCTAGAAGGAGGTTGTCCAGTGGCTGGTTAGTGGTTGTTGCAGCCTGCAAAGTGCCCTAACCAGGACAGCAATACTACAGTATTGTAATAGCAGTGCTTTTGGAGGTGTATTGGGTCAAGAAGTGACTGAATCGGATCAGTTTGGTTGTTGACTGTGGAAGCCAAGTAGTGAAGTGGACAAGGGTGTCGAGAGCACTTCAAGTGGTGGCAGAATCTGCAGTGGATGGTTGGGTGTCATAGAGCTGTTGGAGGGTAGCGAGATTGGCGCCGTAAGTGCAGCCCAGACAAGCTACTTTGAAGGACGGAAGAGCAGCTGAAGGTTGGGTGAAGGACAGATTCTAAGTGCAACACCGATGTGTGTAAGAGTTGTTGCTAGCCTCGCAGATTGGAGCTCTGTGCTGGGCTTTCACCAGAGGAAGCATTGATCACAAGTTCACTGCAACAAGGCAACAGTGCTGGTAGTGGGGTAATCCTCCTGGAGTCTCGAGCAGAGATGCCTGGATGGGCCCAAGGGCACTTTCAATGAGCATAATGTGGCTTAAGGACCGACAGACAATGATGCATTGCTTTTGTCATATATCTTGCTTAATTACAGACTATTATATTATTCATTTGATCCACATAATAAAGATTGAGGATTGTACATTATTATACAGTTTTGTTTAAAACTATGTCTATTGTGGATATGTGATTTACTGCTTTATATTTTCCATTGTGCAAAGTAGTTTATGGTTGAGATTCTTGGTTTGTTAGCGTATGTGATTTAAGACTCTAACCTAGATCCAAGGTCACGAAAATTCAACATGGTATCAAAGCGTATCTGAACTACTTTGGAAGCTAGTAAATCAGAGTTTACGCAGCGAAGTATAGTGTGAGAGGGAGTTGGTTGCATTGTGAGTTAAATAAGTCACTACAATGTCGAAGTTGCAGGAAAGTCCCCGGTATGAGGATAGGTTGGAAGGGTTGTCCAACTATACTCTTTGAAAGGAAATTATCAAGATAGTCTTGCACGTCAACAGGATCTGGGAGTTTGTCGAGAAGGAAATCGAGAAACCAACAGACCCTAAGGAGTTGGATGTATGGGGGATTTGGATACGAAGGCAAGGTTGATCATTCTTGACAATGTGAAGGATTCCTTGATACCGCATGTGTCCGAGAAGAATAATGCACATGAGATGTGGATGACTCTTCAAAATTTTTTCTAGAACAAGAACGAGAACTAGGTGTTGGTAGTGGAGGATAATTTTAAGTCCACCAAGATGATACAGGGCGAAGGAACTACTTCGTATCTGACGAGGTTGTCTCAGGTTCGAGATGAGCTTGTTTTCGTTGGGGTCAAAGTTTCAGATGAAGAGATGGTGAGGATTTCCTTAAAAGGGTTCATCTCGGAATGGAAACATTTCATCAAAGGAATCATTGCCCAGGAGAAGTTGCCAGACTAGAATAGATTGTGGGACGACTTCATTCAGGTTAAATTGCAAGATGAGGATCTTCATTCTTCCAAGAAGGAAGATGAGGACGTGGAACTTGCAAACAGAATGAAGGGTAAGAGAAAGAGGGACTTGACTAAAATCAAGTGTTTTCACTGTGGTGAAATGGGTTATTTTTCTTCGAATTGTCCGAATAAAGAAAAGGAGAGAGAAAAGAAGAAAGGGAAGCAGGTTACTTTTCTTGTCAATGAAGAAAAGAATGATGAGCTCACTAGAAGATTGGAAGAAGAAGAAGAATACATTGCTATGATTTCTCATTTCTCGCAGGGTACTATCCGAGAGGATGGATGGTGCATGGACAGTGGTGCGATGAAGCATATGACTGGATCACAGGATTTATTTGAGACTCTTGTTGAATGGGACTTGAAGTTGCACATGGTGTTGGACAACAAGAGTCAGTTGGAGATCCAAGGATTGATGGTGGTGCCATTCAGGATGGAGAGGGGATGTATGATGCAGGTCCAGGATGTATTGTTTGTACCAAGACTCAGATATAGTGTGATCTTTTTCTCAATGATGGAGAGGAAGGGGTTTTAGGTCTTGTTCCAAGATGGGAAGGTAAGACTCGAGCCTAGAGGCTCTAATTCTGATGGGATTGTGCTTGGAGTCAGGGAGCATGGTCTCTACAGGTTGACGAGCAAGCTTGAGGATCATGGGAAGAAGCAGGGACAGGTATAGGTTCTAGAAAAGTAGCACAAAGGTGTGTGAGAAAGGTGTTCTGTGAGAGAAGGTATAGGTTCCCGAGAAGAAGGTACACTCTTTCAATGTTTTCCAAGTTCCAGCTCAGAGGGAAGCGTAGTTCTAGAGGGAGTTTGGCAGACAGAGAGACTCAACCCAAGAAGAGTTCTTGGTCGCCAGGAGCAAGGGTGTTTCCACATCCAAACAAGAAGGAATTGTGGCTAGATTGAAAGAAATTCAAGAGAAGAAGAAGCAAAAAGGCTTCCAAAGAATAACGACACTTCTCGAGAAAAGCATATGAAGTATAAGGATTGCCGCAATTGTGAGCAATAAGAGTTGCAAGTCTTGCGAGCAGGATGATGAAGACGAAGTATCAGGAGGTACCTCCTAAGAGGAGTGTTGAATTGTGTAGCTTTGGAGGTATGAAAAGGAGTGGGTTCTGTCATGGCACCCAACTTGAACTGCTGGGTTTTACACCTTAGAGTTTTGGGGCAAAACCAAGAAGAAGACACAGCATGTGATGGATGAGGATGATAGTGTTCGGCAATAAAATTCTAACGCATCAAGAATCGTCTGATTCTGAGTTGTCGTTTGGGAGATATGAATTTTTGAAGATGACATAATTATTAATTCGTCAAGTAGGCCAACTTGAAAGAATTTGGACGTGTCTCTTCATCATGATTTCATGGAGGATGACTTGTCTATAAAAGGAGGATGAGTTACTATTGTTTGAGCATCTTAATTGGGAAAGTACATCTCTGAATTTGTTTGGGTTTAGCCACAGTTGGAAGAGGCCTTGTAAGGAGCATATTGCCACAGTGTGGAGGAGGCTTATCTGTGTAGAGGAGAGGCCAAGTTGTTGTAGGTACAGTGCCTCTTCTAGGTCTGTTTTAGGCCTCATTTAAGGTCTGTCCCAAGCTCGGACTTGCTGGAACACGCAGGCTTATGAAAGATAGAGATTTTTGTGGATCAAGCTGAGGGCCTAGCTTAGAGGGCGAAGGTGATTGGGTATGATGGTGGCGGGAGTCACAGTAGCTGGGATTGCAGGCGCAGCCTGGCCACTCAAACAGGATTCAAGGGAGTCTTTAAAGGTTGCAACATGCCCACAACAACAACCCATACATAGGGCACCTTGTCTTGCCTAGGTCACAGCTAGAAGGAGGTTGTCCAGTGGCTGGTTAGTGGTTGTTGCAGCCTGCAAAGTGCCCTAACCAGGATAGCAATACTACAATATTGTAACAGCAGTGTTTGTGGAGGTGTATTGGGTCAAGAAGTGATCAAATCGGATCAGTTTGGTTGTTGACTGTGGAAGCCAAGTAGTGAAGTGGATAAGGGTGTCAAGAGCACTTCAAGTGGTGGCAGAATCTGCAGTGGATGGTTGGGTGTCATAGAGCTGTTGGAGGGTAGCGAGATTGGCTACCCAAAGTAGCCCTAGACAAGCTATCTTGAAGTACGAAGAGCAGTTGAAGGTTGGGTGAAGGACAGGGCTGAAGTGCAACACTATGATGTGTAAGAGTTGTTGCTAGCCTGGCAGATTGGAGCTCGAGTGTTGGCCAGCCTAGAGAAGCAGATTGGATCATGCCAAGTTCACTCTACAGAAGGATGTGCAGCAGTGGTAGGGGAAACCCTCCTGGAGTCTCGATGTGTAGATGCCTTGATGGCCTAAGGCACTACTAATGAACAGAATGGAAGCGAAGGACCGACAGGACAAAATATGACATTGTGTTTGTCAGTGTATCTTGTTTACCATAAACTATTGTATTATTCAGATTTGATCTAATATAATGAAGATTGGGGATTGTACATTATTATACAATTTTGTTTAAAACTATGTCTATTGTGCATATGTGATTTACTGTTTTATATTTTCCATTGTGCAAAGTAGTTTATGGTTGAGATTCTTGGTTTGTTAGCGTATGTGATTTAAGACTCTAACCTAGATCCAAGGTCACGAAAATTCAACATGGTATCAGAGCGTATCTGAACTACTTTGGAAGCTAGTAAATCAGAGTTTACGCAGCAAAGTACAGTGTGAGAGGGAGTTGGTTGCATTGTGAGTTAAAGAAGTCACTACAATGTCGAAGTTGCAGGAAAGTCCCCGGTATGAGGATAGGTTGGAAGGGTTGTCCAACTATACTCTTTGAAAGGAAATGATCAAGATAGTCTTGCACGTCAACAGGATCTGGGAGTTTGTCGAGAAGGAAATCGAGAAACCAACAGACCCTAAGGAGTTGGATGTATGGGAGATTTGGATACGAAGGCAAGGTTGATCATCCTTGACAATGTGAAGGATTCCTTGATACCGCATGTGTCCGAGAAGAATAACGCACATGAGATGTGGATGACTCTTCAAAATTTTTTCTAGAACAAGAACGAGAACTAGGTGTTGGTAGTGGAGGATAAGTTTAAGTCCACCAAGATGATACAGGGCGAAGGAACGACTTCGTATCTGACGAGGTTGTCTCAGGTTCGAGATGAGCTTGTTGTCGTTGGGGTCAAAGTTTCAGATGAAGAGATGGTGAGGATTGCCTTAAAAGGGTTCATCTCGGAATGGAAACATTTCATCAAAGGAATCATTGCCCAGGAGAAGTTGCAAGACTAGAATAGATTGTGGGACGACTTCATTTAGGTTAAATTGCAAGACGAGGATCTTCATTCTTCCAAGAAGGAAGATGAGGATGTGGAACTTGCAAACAGAATGAAGGGTAAGAGAAAGAGGGACTTGACTAAAATCAAGTGTTTTCACTGTGGTGAAATGGGTTATTTTTCTTCGAATTGTCCGAAGAAAGAAAAGGAGAGAGAAAAGAAGAAAGGGAAGCAGGTTACTTTTCTTGTCAATAAAGCAAAGAATGATGAGCTCACTAGAAGATTGGAAGAAGAAGAAGAATACATTGCTATGATTTCTCATTTCTCGCAGGGTACTATCCGAGAGGATGGATGGTGCATGGACAGTGGTGCGATGAAGCATATGACTGGATCACAGGATTTATTTGAGACTCTTGTTGAATGGGACTTGAAGTTGCACATGGTGTTGGACAACAAGAGTCAGTTGGAGATCCGAGGATTGATGGTGGTGCCATTCAGTATGGAGAGGGGATGTATGATGCAGGTCCGGGATGTATTGTTTGTACCAAGACTCAGATATAGTGTGATCTTTTTCTCAATGATGGAGAGGAAGGGGTTTTAGGTCTTGTTCCAGGATGGGAAGGTAAGACTCGAGCCTAGAGGCTCTAATTCTGATGGGATTGTGCTTGGAGTCAGTGAGAATGGTCTCTATAGGTTGACGGGCAAGCTTGAGGATCATGGGAAGAAGCAAGGACAGGTATAGGTTCTAGAAAAGTAGCAGCAGGTGCAGGTGCAGGTGCAGGTATAGGTGCAGGTTTCAGAGGAGAAGGTATAGGTTCCCGAGAAGAAGGTACACTTTTCCAAGAAGGTCCAAGTTCCAGAGGCTCAGAGGGAGTCGAGTTCTAGAGGGAGTTTGCAGATATAGAGGAGACTCTGCAACCCAAGAAGAGTGCTTGGTCAGCGGGGAGCAAGGGTGTTTCCACATCCAGCAAGAAGGAATCGTGGCTAGATTGGAAAGCAATTCAAGAGTAGAAGAAGAAGAAAGAGGCTTCCAGTAACAACAACACTTCCGAGAAAAGCATAGTGCATGCTACAGGGATTGCTACAATTGTGAGCAATAAGAGTTGGGAAAGTGTTGCGAGCAGTGATGATGAAGACGAAGTACTTCCTTGGCGTGGAGGTACCTCCCTCGCTAAGAGGGAGTGTTGAATTGTGTAGCTTTGGAGGTACTCCAAGCCTAGGGGTTCTGGGTTTGGAGGACAAAGTGCCACAAGGGAAATTTGTGGGCTTGGAACCCAAGTGTGGGGTTTTGGCACCCATAGAGTTTTGGGGCAAAACCAAGAAGAAGACACAGCATGTGATGGATGAGGATGATAGTGTTCGGCAATAAAATTCTAACGCATCAAGAATCGTCTGATTCTGAGTTGTCGTTTGGGAGATATGAATTTTTGAAGATGACATAATTATTAATTCGTCAAGTAGGCCAACTTGAAAGAATTTGGACGTGTCTCTTCATCATGATTTCATGGAGGATGACTTGTCTATAAAAGGAGGATGAGTTACTATTGTTTGAGCATCTTAATTGGGAAAGTACATCTCTGAATTTGTTTGGGTTTAGCCACAGTTGGAAGAGGCCTTGTAAGGAGCATATTGCCACAGTGTGGAGGAGGCTTATCTGTGTAGAGGAGAGGCCAAGTTGTTGTAGGTACAGTGCCTCTTCTAGGTCTGTTTTAGGCCTCATTTAAGGTCTGTCCCAAGCTCGGACTTGCTGGAACAGAGGCCGCTGGAAGAGAAGCTCTTTGCACACTGTTTTGAGGGCTGCACGTGGAGAAGGAAGGTGGATTGGGTTGTTGTAAGGGAGCCGCAGTGGACTGTGGTAAGCCGCAGGCCTAGCCACTCCAAACAGGCCAGCGTGGAGTCTTTAAAGGTTGCCACATGGCCACAACAACAGCCCATACATAGGGCACCTCGTCTTGCCTAGGCCGCAGCTAGGAGCAGGTTGTCCAATGGCTGGTTAGTGGTTAGTGCAGCCTTCAAAGTGCCCTAACCAGGACAACAGTACTACAGTATTGTAGCAGCAGTGTTTTTGGAGGTGTTTTGGGTTAAGAAGTGACCGGATCGGATTAGTTTGGTTTTTGACTGTGGAAGCCAAGCAGTGAAGTAGACAAGGGTGTCGAGAGCACTTCAAGTGGTGGCAGATTCCACAGTGGATGGTTGGGTGTCATAGAGTTGTTTGAGGGCAGCAAGATTGGCTAGCCAAAGTAGCCCTAGACAAGCTATCTTGAAGGACGAAGATTAGTTTAAGGTTGGATGAAGGACGGTGCCGAAGTGCAACACTCTGATG